>JAQIXI010001009.1:0-16427 GCA_034700165.1 Galumnidae sp. Gr-Ori-00277 | reverse complement strand
TATAAAATTTCACACTTAATTCAACGAGCTATTGCACAATATTCTAGCTCATCGGCAACTAAAAAACCTTTCCATGTAAGTCTATAGAATAGCTCACAACCAGAATATATATCAATATATGGTTTGCTTCAATAAACGTATGCAATGCTCTCAAGCTTTGATGAATGCAATGCATGGATTGCTATGGCTTTGGTCACTACTCTGATATGTTTCGCATTTTATTCTGTGCCCGGCTATGGCACTGGTGTTTTTGGTAATCAGTAGAGGCTATGCAATGCACGACTACTTATGTGATGAACAACACATTCAATCTCAGACCAAAGAATAAAGGATTCTTTCGACTCAGAATATTCTCAACAAAAAACTCTATCATCAGATTCTTTGAAAAACTCAATCTATATATGAATGAAATAAAGCAAATCTCGCATTCAATGCATTCGCCGTTGGATTAGACTTTCAGATAGAAATCGGAGTTTCTTTCATATCATTAATAATATAATTCTAATTCTTTTGTTGTAATAAATCAAAAATTGGTTTCCAACAAATCATTGATTAATATATAATATCAGTATTAATACACTATTACTGACCCAAACCTCTATTGTGTTTTTGCAAAATATCTATTTATCCGACTTTAGATCCCATTTCATGTATTATTTGCCAAAATATAATTACTTTTGGCAAAAATACTCGAAATCTGAGCAAAAAAACAACAATCATTTTAATGTTGAAAATATGATACATAAAAACAGGAAAAATACTGACCACTAATACTAATACTAATACTAATACTCAGAGAATAAAAATATGATTTTGTTTTCATTATTTTAATAGTCGTAATGTAAACCAATATTACATTTAAGATAAAATTCGGTATTAATTCACAAACAATTGAAAACTCAGGTAAGACAAGAGCTCAGATACCAGTAAAAACAAGAACAGAATGAAAAAAAATTGGGTATCGGTCTGTCTCTGCCATCTATGGAAAACTCTGAACTACACTTAAGTTCAGTGAATATATTTTCGTGAATTACTTGTATATTGTTTTGCATTTTTAAACATCATTTGATAGAACACAAATCGACTAAAATTAGAAATTGTGTTAACACTGTGTACTGACTCATTCTATGACTAAATGGTGTTAATCAAAAACTAATGAATTCAAAGTATACAGGGTTTGTGATAAGCATTACATAATGTCTATGAAAATGCATAAAAACCATGAATTAAGTCATTGAATAAAATTTTGCAAATAATGTAACAAATATTACACTCCTTTTAATGAATTCATTAAAATGATTAACATTTTCCAAATGAATTTGATTTTAATATTTAATTTTGAAACAAAAGCGACGAATAATTAATCAAAATTTCCTTAAATTAATGCCAAATATTCTGAACTAAACATTCATTTAATTATTTCTAAAAACGAAACATATTTTCAGTTTTGATCATAAATTGCAGTAAAAGGTTAATCAAAGACAAGTCATGACTCTTTTGAATATTTAATTTGATTCCCGGATAAGCATTAAATTCAACACATAATTGAAAAATCAGAATAAAAGCACAGACTATGAAAAAATCCGGAGATATAAACAAATATAAGAATACGTACTGTATATTAAAGGAAAGTCAACTTAGCGTTAATGTCAAGTTAATGCCGAACACAATAGAGCACTGGCACTGACCAATATAGCACTGGTACTTCTTTTTTTTGTGAGCTGTTAGTGCGTTGGCAGCTAATTGTCCAAAAGGGATCAATTGGCAGATGAAGACCACTAACTAATGAAAGCCAAACCCAATCACTTCTCTTAACCAACAGCGCAAACAACACATAGCACTGGTATATAGTTTATCAAACAATTTATGGTTCGATCCAATGAACACTTAATTGTTTGGCACCAGAAAAACGTTTAAACATTGTATGAATTTTTTCTTACTTCACATCTTTTTATATCTCTGTTTGTGGCCAACAAAACAAAGTATAATAACAACTCAATTAAGTTATAAACAAATTTGATTTTTCTTTGTCTATCAAACCTTTCATAACACAGAATAGGATTCGGAATAAATTTGAATACTTTTAAATAAATGATTTTAAAATTGAAAACAACTTTTTTTTCATAAAAGATTTTAAATAATAAAAACAAATTTATATACTTCTATATAAACATATATATAGATAAATATATAAACGTATAATATATATATGTTTGAAAAAACTACTTAAGAGAATCATTTATCCAAATGAATATAACGTCGAAATTTAAATTTATTTTTTGAAAATTAATGAAATTCATCAAGGTTGAAATTTAAATGTTTTTTTATGCCATCAATTCTAAGAAACCGATAGAATAACAAATTGAAATCAAAAATATTGGAGACCTAAGATTTATACTTGGAATGTGATTACTTTATATGTATTTGAGAGCCAGAGATGCATTGAGTTCGAGAAAAAATGCTAATATAAGGCGAAATTAGCAAACGATTAATTTGCCTCGAGTTGACAGCGGGCCACCATCTATTAGAAAGAGACCTATGGCTGAGCCCCGCGACCTATGGCTTAACTCATAGATCACTGCGAAAGAAGATAGACTTCTATTTGAGGCCCTTTTGGGAATCCGTTCATTACTTCTATTGGAAAAACAGAGAGAATTCAGCGAATATTTTCTGACATAAGATATCTCTGAATAACACAAAACTGTATTTTCTTCAGTTGAAGTCCAATAAATAATTCACTAAAAAAGCAATTTTTCCAAAAATAATTCCAAATCGATTCGTAAGTTTAGTTAAACACTTTATTAAAAGCCAATTAAATGATCTCAAACTTAGACATAGAATTAAGAAAATGTTTGATTTTAGGCCAAAGTGTTGGTCATTCCCTTCACGAGGAAGAGAGCAAATCAACAGAAAAAAGTTAAAAGCCTTTAATTACAGAGAAATGTTTGAGGAGAGGGCTCTGAAACAGCGCTTAAAGTAAGAAAGGTCTGGCATTTGAAAGAGTAAAATATAATGAATGAGTTTTTCTCTTTAAATATATTTCTCTAACTCTATGACAAGAGTTGAGACAAACAGTAATTATCACTCATTTTTTATGAACACTTCGTTCGCGAATAACAAAAACAATAAAATTCCTTAACAGTAGTTATGAAAATGTTTAGCATATAATTGTATTTTGAATTAAAAAAACAAATCAAAAATATATTTTAGTTATTTTTAAACATATATTTATAAAATGAGTAATAAAGAGTTGTATGAAAAGGTATGAAATGGTGAGACTTGCAGTAAAGCTAATCGATTTCATATCTTTATTTATATAACTTTAAACTACATTTCAATATAAAAAGCAGTTTTATATACAATAAGTATATTATTTAAAGAATAAAATAAATAATAATTTCAAAAAACAATAAGTAATTGAAGAAAAAAAAATATATTAAACAAAATCGACATTAAAAACAGCAAAAAATTTATGCGTTTTTTGCACTAAAGAAAAACATTTGTTTAATTCATGTATTCCTCGCATATATTAAATGCAAAGTTTCCTCTTTAAATACCCGTTGCCTGATGTAAGCCCCGTGAGTCTGGTCTCCCTCTTAACCCCACAGTCACAGCCTATGCATACATAAAAAGTTTTGAAAACCATTTTTTGCATGAATTTGACTCTCATAGCAATAAAGGAAACCATATTTTCAGAAAGTATTTAAACGATAGCTTTTTAAGTATTCGAAGCATTGAATGAATAGAAATGACGGCAAATATATATTCATATATCTATGCATTCGATCTCTTCGTTTGCTTACAGACAGAAAGTCATAAAACTTTTTTTTTCTCACATTTGAGGATCAAAAAAGTTATTCAGAAAAAAATACATAAAAATTTTGACCTTCGCTTCGAATTTGATTTTTTTTATATCTTTTTAAGAATCTTATTATAAAATAAGCCATAAAATAGTTTTAAGTATTTTTCAATAATAAAATACTATTATTTTCCAAAACTTTTCCCTATTATTCAATTAAGTCATCAATAAATTTGAATATTTTCCTCAAAAACTAAATTATGAGACGTAAGTCAACAGTTCGTTAATGAAAACTTTCCTCAATTTAACTTCAAAAATGAATAACAAAAAGAAATCAAACGATAGAAATAATTAACCAAAACTTAATTATTTTACTCTTAAAATAATTTCAAAAACAATTTCATAGGTTTTTGAGAAATAAAAAGTTTGGGAGGGAGGGAGAGAGAGAGAGAGAGAGAGAGAGAGAGAGAGAGAGAGAGAGAGAGAGAGAGAGAGAGATTCATTTGATTTGATGCAAACGACTTTAGCAAAAGTCACATCATTTGAAGGTAAACATGCAGTGAATGCATAATGAAATGGCATATATATAGACATATGAGAAGAGAAAATATTTAAGTGAAAAAAGCGTTTTAAATATTGCATACATAAACATAAAAAGGTTTTCTTTCTTTCTCTTATCTTTCGTTCATTTTTAATGTTAACTATATTTCATTTATTCATTTGCGTTAAGAAAAAACTCAAACTGAAAGCGTCCCAAAAGAGGCCCCAAATTATATGCATTTTTTATGTAGACTTAGATCCAGACTCAGAGCAGTTTCTATAGATTATTATTCAATAAGTTTTCAAATGTTTGGAATACTAATCACTTGAAAATCTTTGCTCAACGACTTTGACATTGAAAGCATTGAAAATACACTTAATATTTAAAAACTATTGGATATATCACTAAATCAATTGACTTTAATTAACATCAATCGCTTTCTGAGTCCTCACTCTCTCCATATTATCGACCTTAAGATGTCGTATGAATTCAAATATCGAAATTAATATTATTCAGAAATGAGCTTGCTTGAAGATTAGTTACTTTCTTCAATGTCTTTCATAATAAATCATACTGGATAATTTTACTGAAATTTAATACCAGGAATATAAGACATAATCTAATGAAGGAATAAAAGTCAAAAACAATTAATTTTAACTAAAAGTTTAAAAAACTATCAAAAATGTAAAATTGATTTCACGAATAATAAGCAAAACATTGGATTAAGTCATAAGTCATGAGAACAATAGTTCACTCAATTAATAGTTAGTACTAAAAATAGTTGAACTATAGACCAGTGCTGTGAAATCAAGTGATTGTCAACATGATTGTTAACAAGGATAACGAAAAAAGGCAGAGCACTTGCATTAGCTCTCAAGTGATCATCACTGCTAGTGCTGTGTTTGAGGTGATATATAACAAGTATAGTGAACAGGGTTCAGGTCATTGCATTTGATTGATGAAGCAGTCCTAACATATTTATGATAATTGGACTCAAGTGATGAGGCAGTACTACCATTGCATGCAAACATGACATGCAAAATGTTGGCCAGTTTTACACTAATGTACCCAAACTAAAGACAAGACCGACTCTCCCATTAAACCAAACATTTTTCATCAAATTTTATCTCTTCTTTACTTAATATTAGAATTTATAAAAAAAGACATTTTTTTTAATTAAAAATGATTTCATAATTTCATTTAGTTTTGAAATCATTCATTAGAAAATTGAAAAGAATCTCCTAGCAACAGGAATTTACAGAAATTCTCTTTATTAATAACGAGATAGCCTTCCAATTAAAGAAATGATTATTTTTCTCATATTATTTTCGGGATATTTTTATTTTGTTTGTAGTTTTTCCTAAACTATAAAATTTTTTATGACATAAATGTAATGATATTTAAATTATTGGCAAAAATTATGTAAAAAATAAAAATAATGTCAAATGTTTTGAATATGTTATTCATAATTGGAATGAAATTTGAAAAAAATATTTTATCGAAAAGAAAATCAACGAAAAAATTTAATATTATAAACACTTATCTAAATATTATTTGATGGGTGAAATAAAACTAGCTTGGTTACTCTCATTATCGTTAAGAGCAATAAATAAGAGTAAGAGATCCTAAAAATAAATAATAAAAGTGATTGAAATATGGCTGAAAATTTCAATATTTTTTAATGAGTTTAAACGATAAAAAAATGTCGTCTATTATAACAGTTTGGGTAAAGAAAATAAAAATTCCTGCGATTTATACCTTAATAACTAAAAAGCAATAAAAAGAGTCAATAGTATTCATGAAGAATGCAAATAATTTATTAGTCGAGTCCTGTCCATAAAAAATGCTGATCCATAGATAGAACAGGTCTGAAATTTTAATATGTATCAGATTTCTGAGAATTTCGGAGAATATGTCTCTACTTTAGGAATAAAATGTATTAAAATTTGAAAGAATCATAAAAATAAAAAACTGGTTATTATTATAAGTATTGCCTAAAAACAAATTAAAGAAACGGCAAAACATTCAAATTAAAGCATTAAAATATTTATTTCAGTAAATTTCCATTCGTCACAAACATAAGGTTTTCGGATCCTTTACTAACTCGTTGTCAAAATTGTTTATTAGTCAACATTTAGATATAATATATTCTGAGCGACAAAACTTTAAAGATATTATTTCTGGTCATTAAATCATTGACTGTTTATATTAAAGTTAAAAGTATTTAGTCTTCACTTTTCTAATTCCAAACTAAAGGATAAGTGAATGAAAATTAATGAAAATTAAATGTATTTTAAAACACTATATAAACAAATGGTAAGACTTCTCGCATATAATTATAAGACGAATAACACTGAATGACAACATTTAACGAATCCTCAGGTCCGGACACCTGAAGAGTCGGAAAAGTGGCAAATGATTAGACGGCCATAACCTCTAATTGGATTATTTTAAATTCAGAATATTTTCTTCGCTGTTATAAAACTAATGAAAATTTATTAGAAAATAGTATTTAAAGTAATGAAATTCTCTCTCATTAATGATATAAAATATATTAGACTATTAAGAGTGAGTGAGAGAGAGACTGAGAGGACACCAAAATTCTGAAAATGCCCTTAAAATCAGTGCCTCTTTAATAGATGTCCTCCAAAATGAAAAGAGCACAGCATATAATATGTACCGAAAATTTATATGACATTTTCATGATAATGCACTGCACTATATCTTTGCTCCTCTATCGACAGCCAGGAGTCCTATTCGTCCTGTTTTTGTTACAAAACCTAACAGTAATTGACTTTTATGTAAACCTTATTTTCCACTCAAATCCATAGCTTTTTATGCAGAGATTGAGGCGAAACACAAAATATATTTAACACAAAACGAATCCTATTATAAATTTTTCCCTCAATTTTACATTTAAGCGATTTTTATACCATTTTATGCCATACTTTGCCTTATATTTCATTACGAATAGATATTTACGATTTTTTAGGCAAATGATAAGAAGTTATTGGAAGGAACCCATTCCAGCACAGCATATGTTTTTAATGGCAATTTATTGGCTTTTCGTATTAGTTATGTCGTTCTCACATTACCTGTGCCTCTATCCAGTGCCCATTTTTAATTTTTTTAGTAATTTTTCAAGATTAATGTTCAATATATTAGAGAATCTTGCAAATTTTATTGGCTATGTTTACAAATTTCTAAGAAAAAAAATTAATGTTTAAACATTGAAATGAAATATTACTTCATTTCTAAATTTGTCAAAAAAGAAGAACAAATTTATTACAAAATATTAATTTGAATTTAAAAACACTTTAAAGGCTTAATATTATGAAAATTATGAAAATTAGCTTGTTCTTTTTGTTTTGTTTGGGCAAATGATACATTCCCACACTGTCTGTGACAGAGACAGGGAGAGAGGGGCCCAAAATAAAAAAAGATAAATTGTGCTGAAATCAGTGGCGAGTGATTCAATTTCTCAACTCTTGCTTTCCATTAGAGGCGGTTTTGTCGGCATTTTTTCATATATTTTTCTTTTTATTTCGATTGCTATCACAAACACCAGTTTTCTGTGTCTTCTCTTTAGAAATATTAGCTGTGAATAAGTGAAACGATTGGCTCCAATTTATTATCCAATACAAGGGATAATACAATCATAGAAGAGAGTGAGGCACTAACACAGGTACTATTAATTGCTGTCATAACTCAGAATTATGTCAACCGAACACTAATTCATATAAATTAATTCTAGTTTTTTATTAATTTCCTATCAAATCGTTTTGACTGGAGCCTTTTAAAATAACATAATAATTAACAAGTAAAATCTTGTTTTTTTTATTTCTCTTTTGTATTTATTGTGTTATAAAATGCACTAGTTCATTTTTTGAAAAAATTATTGAAAAAAAATATTATTGATTGTATGCGTGATTTACTTATAAGCTATCAATCAATTAAAAGAGTAATAAAAGATTTCAATTGAGTATTACTTTAAGAGGAAGTGTTTGAAGTCAATTGCGTTCGTCTAAGATATGAATCACATCCGATACAAAACAACTACTTATTGGGAATCTCTCTCTTTTGAGTCAATTATCACTCGGAGTAAAGCATTTGTGGAGTTAAGAAATAAAACACTGCAATAAACGATGAGAAGATGGGCGACACTGTATTTGTGCCGACCATTGCGTGATTGTGCTCTTCATTTGATCTATATTTCAATGCTTTTAATGAATTTCAATAGAATTAGTGTTTGAGAAGATCTGGAAATTTGAAAAAAGATGAGGAAGTTTTCTAAACCAATCGATTGAAATAATGTTTGATTACACCGTGCAAATTGTTAGGTATAAAATTAAACCATGCTACTTAAAAAAATAAAATTACCTAATTAATGATCAGAATTTGTTGTTAAAAGAAATATTCTGATGAATTGGAGAGCACTGATTGTGCTGTGCTTTTCGGCTATAAATGTCTAATGATTTTATTGGAAATTCGAACGAATCAGTGAATTATATTAAAAGAGGAGCACAAGTCTTGAGCACAAGTCCTGGTCTACTATTAAAGAACATAAAAATCGAATTGCAGTCAAAGTATAGCCCAAAACAAAGTCTGCAAATAATATTGCTTTCAAACTCTGGACTGGAATTAAGTTCAGTTTCTCTGAGTTTAGCCTCAATTTAGAGCTTTTCATTTTGATGCTCACGAGAACATACTGTCCAGAGAGTGGACCGGCTATCGATTGTTTATCGATTTTCTCTGAACTAAAAAACTTTGTGATTTAATACAGTCCTAACACTGATGTGATTATACATATGGTGTGTGTCTTATGTCGATAAAAATGATGGCAAACGGTCTCTGACTTTACGCTCTTCAGAGAACAGAGATTTTGTTATAAGAAGTGAAGGCGTATTTGTCACCAGAATAGGCACCAGAAGTGGAGCTCAAGAATAAGCAAATAAATTATACACATTTCTGTACACATTTCTCATTCAGTCATTCGTTAACTACAATCACTTTCTCTTTATATTTGAAATCATTTATAAAAACGACACAAAAATAGGCGACAATTAATAGATTATTAGATGAATGCCTACAAAACGCATTTTATTGAAACTGAGCGACAGTGGGAGTGGGAGAAGCTAAGGATAGGGAGAGAGGGAGAGGGAGATGGAGAGAGAGAGAGAAAGCACTAAATTCTAATCTTTTGATTAAAGAATTTTTGTGAAAACTAATGATTTTTGTAATTCTATGGCAAACATAGAGAACAGAATATTCTTCAATTCGTTAATAATATAAGTTCTCAAACAACAGATTTGGGATAATAAAAGTTATGAATCACCTCAAGCCTTATGATGACAGCCCAATGTCTGTCCAATACATCTCTTATTCTCTTGCCTTCAAACAGTGAACTATTGAGATATCGGCAAAACTTATTTTTATATACTTTCCATTAGTTTCTCTTCAATACTGTTATGTATGCCTTTTGGACAGTTGACTAAAAAATGTGTTGACTTTCTAATACTCGAATGGACTGCTGTCCATAGTGTAAGCTAAAGCTATATATTAGGAGATTCACTCATTCATCTCTCAATTTTTGACAGATTTGTCGATAGACTCCATGGCTTGAGATTGGATTGAAATGAGTTATTCTAATAGAAAATTGTGAAAAAGCGCTCAAATGATATTTGAGGGAAATTTCACTTCAAATCTTCTGAATATAAATTATCAAAATATTTCAGATTATAAGACATATGAATGAATATTTATGAAAAAATCAATGTTTCTTATCGACAAACATTTGGATAGAAATTAAAAATTCATATCAAAAGTAGAAACTTTTGGCCCTTAAATATATTCAAATATTTATGGCCTCAAAATATTTTTGCTTTTTTTTCACTATTTTAGCAAAAAATATCTCATTTGATAAGTATATTAACGATACGTTTTCTTTAAATAAATGTTTCAATACTCCAATAAATGCATTAAAACCTAAAAACCCTTTAGAAAAATAGCGAAGAGAGGGACCAGATTTCAACTAATCTGAGAGAAATCAAAGCTCTAAACTAATATCAGTGATGAAGAGAAGTAATTCAAGCAAATATCGTTTCCAATGAACAGCCATTAATGAGGAGTCGAATGGTATATACAAAAATCATTGCAATCATGTGTTCGGAGGATATGTCAAAAAATTTTGAAGAAAAATATTTATCTCTGTTTTACTTTTATTCGTATCAAAATCGCGGATCTTTCTTAAGGCATATCTGAGAAATCGCTTAAATTAAATGATTTTTTACCTCTGAATTCCGAGTGCAGATCAATACACACACCACAAGAAAAATAGCACTCAAGAGATAGGACTCAAATTTTATAACCAAAAAATATTTAAATAACTTTTTGTAAATCCATTTTCACATCAAATCAAAGATATGCTAACATTTAGGAAGAACTGAACGGATAGGACTTAAAAGATAGTTATTCTTAAATATGTCTTATGTTTAGTAATTTTTCTCACATTAGGTCTGACAGAAGAAAAAAAGGATCGCAATAAACATAAAAAAAATAAATATTGTATTTAATCGATTCAAATAAAAATAAATAAAAATTCTTTACTTTTTTTGATTACTCAGAATATCTTCAAATTCAATGTTCGCATAAATATCGATAGCATTGAATGAATAGGAAATTTTGAGAAAAACATAAAAAAATATTTGTATGACTTGACGCTAATCTCTGGCTCTTTATATTTCATAAGCCATTTGATTATTAATCGATTTTTTCCTCATTTACTTATCGGTCGAAATGTTATTCAATTCAAAAAGTTTTTCTTATTTGCCGTTCATTTACTGATAACATAAGAAAAATTCAATCTATTTTTGCTGAATTTCAAAGTCGAGGAAACACTGGTTTTTCTATATATCAAAACTCTGTTTCGTAACAGAAATCATGATTTAATAATTAATTACATTTCTTTTACTTTGAAAAGAAATCAGAGCTAAGAATCTCTAATAAACTAATGAACAGAGAGTTAATGACTTGTGATATTCATTAAATGATTAAAACAAATCAGAATAAAAACTTGATTTGAGTGCCAAATGAGTGCCAAAATACTTAATTTTAAGAAAAATCTGTTCCTTTAGATCTTGTCGTCAGAGCAGTGGATATGAAATGCGTTTCAAACAAATCACAAATACCATTAATACCATTAATTGACAAAAAATTCTTCGGCACTACTCAACAGTTGAGGCAAATGTTGAGGTAAATCACATTTGAATCACAAATTGTTTTTCATTTAAAATATAGAGATAATGACCGAAGAAATTATTAATGATAACGAAATAAAAATATTTTATTCATTTTGGAAAAAAGGCATTAATCATAAAAATAGGTATTTTGTAGAGATATTCAAGAGTCAACCAAAATGATTTAGAATTAGCACAAATATTAACCGACAATACTAACAATCGTTAGACTTCTTCATTGATAATATAATGAGAATTTTGAGGGAAAATAATTTAAATTAAAATCAAATTTATTTTATTTGAAGCGCTTTTCTAAATGACTGCAAGAATTTATAACTACAGTTAAAGAAAAATAAATTTACGACAAAAAAAGAAGAGAAGAAATGCTATCAAATAAATAAATAAGAGTCTACTCTCTTGTGAAGACTCTGAGGATCATTGGGTACATTGAAGTACAAACTATTCTATGAAATAATTTGTTTTTAATTTTCTTATTTTTAACATCAAAACGAAAATTATTTTTATATGACTTCATATCTTTTAGACTTAAATATTAGAGAAAATATATATGAAATGATTCGAAATATATTTCGACAATTTATTCGAGTTATTAGATTTCATTTCATTTCATATCAATTTTATGCTATTTTGGCAGAAAATACTAATAAAATAGTGGGAAACGAATTTTCAGGTCGTGTTAGGCATACATATGACTCTCAATTGAAATAACAATTCAGAAGCAATTGAAGAGTAGACCAGAAAAATAAAATAAAATTCAAAACTATTTAAACTGAATCGTTTGGTCTATCATTGACTGAGAAGAGGCCGTCCCTTAAATATTCTATTAGAGCCACCGAAATGTATAGCACTTTAGTTAAAAGTTAAACATTTTCTGTTCAACTTTATTGCCATTACATTAGCATTTGATTTGATTTCTAACTCTCGAAGAATGAAAAATATATTACTTTATATTTATTCTCAAACGAATATCTTTCTCTTCCACACAAAAAGCACTCATTTCTTCATTTCATAAGAGTTAATAAATATTTGATTTTAGTCCTGAGTCGACAGTCCATCCAATAGTTATTTTTGATTTATACCAAAAGAGACCCGACATTAAAATCAAGCGAAAGAGTGCCCCAAAAATAGCCACTTATTCACAGTTAGACTAATATAAGCCAAGAATAAAATATTCGGCCTTTTATCGCGTCTAATGTGAAAATGTCTACAAAAGATATTCTGAACGGCTCTTCACCACTAAATTTAGTGCAAATGATATACAATTTTTCATTAATTCGATTCTATTTTCAAATCAATTCAATAGTTGGAGAAAAATAACACAATATTTCATAACTTATATTAAGATAAGCACTGAGTTATTATAAAATAGTTCTCAAAAGAAGTTATTTTGCGTATAAACTGTATGACTATACGTCTGCCCAAAAGCAATGAAAAAACTCATTTCCCTCCGTATCCCATCCCTGTCTCTAACCGTCCTCTCAACTGGACTTTAGTTATATTATATAATGATATTTTGCATCTCTTATCGCAGTTTCGCGAATGTATAACAAATTTTAGACATTTTCTCCTTTAATGGTCAACAAAATAGAGAGAAATTTCACTTCAAATGCAATTCTAATAAAATTCACACAAAAGACAAGTTCTAAACTGAACTGAAAATCTTAGAAATGCAATCATTTGATGACCGAAAAACTCAGTAAACATGAATTGAATGAGAAATTAATTCAATATAAAACATACGATAATTGATTAGAATATAGGCCTAAATTTAGAGTACTTTTAATTCAACGAATTTAATGATAATCTTTAAAAAAACGGAAGATTTTCTGATTGATTCACATTTCCAGTAGAGATAACGACATTTATTGGGTTTTATGTGTGAGAGAAAACTTTGAATTTATATACATTTGGCTTAAAATTTTTGCCAGGATTAATCAGAGATGTTTTAAACTCATCTTTGAATCTGTGATTCCTATTCTGATTAAAATATTATATAAAAATTCATAAAATTCAAACATTTATCAAATTTAATTAAAACTCAGGATTAGTAACGCTATGCCAACGCTTTGCCAACTAAACTAGCACAAACATTTTTTTTCTGGTAAAATTGGTCAGTCATACATTTTTTCATAATCTAAATATAGTCATTGATTCCGATCTTAATATCTCTCAATTAATGAGTGCTTTAAATTTGATCAAAACTCAGTAAACTTCGCATCAAAAGAGGACATACCTTTACCGGTGAATCCTTTCTCAAACGTGATTGTCATGCATTCAATGTGTGTATCAGAAGAGCAAAAGATTTGTTGATTCGTTGATTAAACGTTTAAATTTAAGATCAATTAATTCTTCGAAGTCAGAGATATGTCATAAGTAGTCCAAACAATCGATGAATTGATTAATAAAACAATTGTTTTCTTTAGTGTCAAAAATAAAGTCAATAAAAATAGTTATCAGTTTTTTGTAGATTTTAACAAATTTTTGGATCACTTTTAAAGTCAATATAAAAATAAATATTTTTCTTAGATTTTAAAAATAGCTTCGAATCACGAATTGCTTTTCAGCGTCTCTTCAATAGATATATGGTCTGAATCTTTATTAAAAACACGGCATTAAAGGGTGGAAATGATGTCTTAATGTTGTTCTTAACACCCAATTCTCACTCTTTTTGACACTTCGGGCAAAATCGCTACAAAACGCTGTTTTGATTTTCTTATTTTGATTGAAATTATAAACAAAATTCTTCACAAGTTTTCAAGAAATGTGTTTTCATTAATAGGTCCGAATCGATGAATAATATTAAGTCCGGATGAAACACAAGTCAGACACCAATCAGTCAATTCTAAATTCAAATGATATAAACAAATATTAATAAATTATAAAAATAAATAAAATATTTAATTAAAATCGCATTAAATTAAATTAAAACAACATTTGATAAGATTTAAAAAAAAGTTTAAAAATTGATATTTAATTTCAAATGAATTTTCATTAAATGTCAGCAAAAAAGGGCTCAAAATGAAAGACTACTTCACATCAATTTTTTTTAATTCTAAACGATTTCCTAATATATAGATTCGATGCAAATATTATATAATTTATGCGATAATAATATTAAATATAAATTAAATTTTATATAAAAACAATTTCAATGCCAATGAATAAGTAATAAACGAGTAAATAATCACTTGTTTAAAGTCAATCCAAACTTATTTTATATTCGCATAAGTTTTGAAAAAAATAGAAAAAAAGCAAAAAATAAAAGTTAATGAGAGCTAAGAAATAGTAAAACAAACTCTTGGAAAAGTAAAAAAAGAAAAATTGTAACACTTTTACGTACTTCTGGTTTATATAACAGTTAATAAATACAAATCATTACAACTTTTCACGAAAAAAAGACAAACAAAAAAAGAGAGAAAATGCCCGCAAAAGAGATATTAGTAATGATTGAGAATAAGAAGTGTTTAGAAATTGTGTAAAACAACAAAAATAAAACTTCAAATTAAATCTAAAAAAGAAAAGCAAAGAAAAAATTACATTACATTCACTGAGTTTTCATAATCTCGATCTAAACAGTGACTAACACTGGGCTATGGATTGAGAGATGAACAGAAAAAATTGTGGAGAACTTTGAAAAACTGAAAAACCCGTCCAATTAATTTTGGACCGGAGGCTATTCATACACAGTATGGGTATGGGTATCAACATATAAACGTATATGAAAACTGAAAAAATAAGGATAAGAGCTTATGGTGAGCCCTGAATGCGGTTTTTGAGCGCTGGACTCAAACATTTGTGAAACACTATTAGGACTGACTTTTGTCAGGCAATCCATTGGAAATAGTCGTCAAAATCGCATAATTATGTCAAATGCAAACACTTGTTTGGATAACACCAATAATGGTTAGCACCACAACTATGAAGTCCACACTCTCTTAAGCCATCGACGGATAGTATTGTCTTAAGACATGTCTAGTATTGTTTGCAACTTATGAGTCAATGAATACATGTATTATTATTCTTGCGTTACATTCACTTAACATCTCATCTAAGGAATAGTCTGAGAGCGGGTGTTCTCCAAAGCTCTGGTTCGTGCCGTTTGATTCAAGTGGTCGGCCCACTCGTTCCCATTATTAACTTTCTTTGCATACATACATACTCTGCCTTTTCATTGAATTCAAATTCATTTTTTATATATTTTCTCAACAAATAAAATCATTAATAGACTTCACATAATCGACGGACTCCGAGAGCGCTCTCCTGTTCATAGTCTGCACTTTTCATATTCACAGTTTCCTCATTGAAAGTAACTTTTCTTATGAAAACTACTCATAAGTATGTGTAAGAAAAAAATTCTTTTATTAAAAACTTCCCCCAAAAAACCTCAGACACTGTATTAAAATGCATTTACATCGAAACATGAATGCAAAGCACACACACCATAACAGCGAGACATTGCCTGAGTAGCAGCAAAGCCATCAGGAATTTGAATACGAGGGTTGCATTGGGTTGAATTGGGTTGCGTTGGGCTGCACTGGTCGGTGGCGGCAATGGCCAGACCTTGAATTCTCTGATGATAAATATGCAGCGATTATTTGGTTGTGCATTAAAATTACTTTTAAGAAACGTTTTTACACAGACTTAACACAACAAAACTCTCTTTCAATTTATATATGACTTATATGTATATATAAAGCTATTCTCATATATAATATAAAGCGCTCGTGACGTTCAAAATAGGAGTCATTCCAATTAAATTCACGGCTTTTTCAATGTTCAATGCAAAGATTTTTTCAATTCGAGAGAGAGAGAGAGAGAGAGAGAGAGAGAG
>JAQIXI010001008.1:0-16428 GCA_034700165.1 Galumnidae sp. Gr-Ori-00277 | reverse complement strand
CCAATCCCTCCCGTGACGTCACGGGAGTGGGAATTTACGGGAGTCCCGCGGGAATTGGGACTCCCTTTGGGTCCTTAATCTAAACTTTTGAATTTTGTATTGTAACTTGGTCAATGTCTGCTGAGTGTTAATTATGAATAGAATGCAAATATTCCATAATTTTTGTAAACTTTAGTATTTGTTTACAAAAAGTTTGACTTTAAATAAAAGTTATGTATTTTTCCATTTTATTATTTTTGTGAATATAATAAATCAATGGATGTTTCAAACAATGATTTGGGATGTGCTCAACAAAAGTCCCAAAATGAGAAGTTAGATTGTGATCAACCCCTATCTCCTTTAGTTATTATAAGAACTCAAAATTTCAGAACTTATCGAAAATCTAAAGACAAAAGAAATGACTTCATTGCAAATGTTTGGCCGAAGACTGAGTGGTTTGTCTACCATTTAGACCGAAAAATGGCTGAAAATGCTTTAAAATTTACAAAAAGCGGTACTTTTCTTATACGGAATAGCAGTGAAAATGGATTTTATGCGATGAGTATTGCCTTCAATAAAAACATATATCACTGTTTGATTCAAAACTATTTCAATGGCTTTGGCTTTGACTCAACTCGAATATTCTCGTCATTAGAAGAATTGGTCTCTCATTACAAGAATTTTGAATCACTTGTTGTCCACAATAAGATTTTAGAAACTCGTTTAATGTTCCCTCTACTTAATCAAGGTATTTCTATTTAAGAAATAATTATAGTTAATTTGAAATAATTTTAATAATATTTTATAATAATTTTAAAATAATTTATCATTAGATTTAAAAGTGACCTTTATCAATATTATCTATTATCGATTATCTATTAAATTTATTAATTAATTAAGTTTTTTATATTCCATTACTTTATTTAAGAGAATTGAATTGTTTTTCAATATTTCAAAACTCATTTTTTTTATAAATTCTAAATAAAACTATTGTTAAAGATATGAGTTTTTTGTTTTCAGTGGACATAACGTCAAATACCACTTGTATTCTATTCTAACCATAATTTGAATCAATTTTATTGATTCAATAAAAAAAATTGTGTCAAATATGGAATCATTTCGTAATCTTTTGTACTAAAAGTCAAAATTTCAAATAAAATTCAAAGAATAGCATTTCCTGCCTTCAGTTCATTTCATTTTTCAATTTGAGGAACAGAATAAGAGAAGAATTCTTCTTTGAAAAAGAAATGTTGAGAATTTCGGCAATTATTTTATGGATAATTGCTTTTCATTTATATTATTTAAATGCATTTCCAGAAGAATCAAATCTTTTGGACACTTCTTCAGATGCCGAACAACTCGAGGATAAATCAGATGAAAGAATAATTGGCGGACGTTTGGCTAATTTGGGCGAATGTCCATATCAGGTGGCACTCCATGCAAACGGTAAATTCATGTGCGGTGGGTTTCTCGTTAGACCCAATGCTGTGGTGACGGCCGCGCACTGTATTTACGGGTAATTATGACTTTATTTGACTCAAACTTCAATTTAATTATTCTGTTTTACAATTGAGTTCACCCAAAACTACGACTTATGCCATTCGATATAATACTTTGAACCACAACTCTGGTCCGAGTATTACAGTTTCAAAGGCTACGCATCACCCAAACTATAATCAAAGAACTGTTGTCAATGATGTGGCGGTACTACATCTTAGCTCTTCTTTCGTGAGCGGACGTAACGCACAAATTGTTGATATTTCCAAAGCATTTGATCCGCCGCCCAATTCTGTGGTTATGGTCTCGGGTTGGGGCAGAACTTCATCCGCCTCTAATGCTGTGTCGTCTTCGCTAAAAGTAGGGAATCTTACGGTTATAAGCCGTCAAACTTGTGCCCAGAAATGGGCCAAATCAGTTCAAATTACAAATGGTATGGTCTGTGCGATGGGAAGCAAAACAAGTTCTTGTAACGTAAGTTCTTATCTTTAATGCAAAACTTTTTTATATTTACTTAAAATGAAACTAAAGGGAGATTCCGGGGGACCACTCGTTCAGAATGGAACTATAATTGGAATCGTGTCTTTCGGCACAGCCTCCTGTCAGGACCCAAATCTTCCAAATGTTTATACATTGGTTAGTTATCACAGGTCTTGGATAAATGAACAACTTGGTCAATACAATGTTCAATAGTAGTCAATAGTCAACAAAATTGGATCTTTTATTTTTAAAATATAATTTAATTCTTAAAATTAAATTTATATTTCAATGATTTTTTTGGCAAAAAATATATTCAAAAGTAAAAGAGATATAAATTATCAAAAAAATTGTCAAATCCTTCAGAAAAAAATTATAACATTTTATTTCTAAATAAACTTATGTTTGAAACACACCTCTAATCAGTTTAGTGTCCAAAAAGTCAATTTTGGTGGCGAGCGATACACCACTAAAATGTGATATTAAGCTTTCAAGAGTTGGGTGAAGTCCCGGTTCAGTCAAACCAAAACCTTCTCTTGTGTTGTAAATAATCAAATGATGAATTAAATAATGGAAACAAACGGTTAAAACATAGTGTCCTTTATATTGAGAGCTGTCCCTCACAAGAAAAGTGCCGTCACTTTTGTTTTTCAGCAGATATTCTGCAGTAATGGAATCACATTCACGTAAAAACCACTCAGATTTGGGACATTTCCGATACAATTTCCGCTCTTTTGGAACAATTGATTCCTCACAAAAGCTTTTGCTTAAAGTATCTACAGAACAACTGAGGTATTCCTCGATGATTATGTCGGGGATTTGAAAGTTTCGTTTCGGCCTTTTATTAGACAAATGCTGTTTAACCGTAAAGAAAGTCGATGTAATGCAACCCATATTTGACAACTAAAATGAATCAAAATTTTCTAACTAATCATCGAATGAATAACTCATCTGACAATCGATGGCTTCACTACAACTTCTTTGATGGCCTTCAAAGTAGACTTCAATTATAGTTAATTCAATGATTAGATTATTTATTCAAAACCAATGAATGAATGAATCGGTTGTGAAAATTCTTAGAATTAACTCAAAGTTATCCGTTGAGACACATATCGTTGTCTAAATTTTGAAGAAAATAATTATAATATTTGGATCTAATTTTCATATATTTATTTGAACTAGATAATTTGATAAACTTTTAACTCTTTGCGATATTTTTCTAAATAATCTTCATTTAAGTTTATGCGAGAAATTTATTTTTATTTATTATTTTTTACTTAATTTACTATTTATTTAATCATTAAAAATAAATTTAAATTCATTAATACATTTAAGAGAAATATTTTTATTTAACATTTTATTTATTCTTAATAACATTAAGTATCTTATCTTGGTATTTTCATACTATATTTATATTGTTCCTAAACATCATCGATAATATAAGTTTCTCATTATTTTCAATTAATATAAGAATTTTGTAGAATAAATGAGTGTTTTATATAAAATTCATTTAAAACTTTAATTTTGTCGTAATTAAAGTCAATTATAATTTAAATTTTTTTGTAATTTAACTCTTTATGATTGAATTCAATAAATATTTACGTCATTTATGTTAAGAAATTTGAGTCAAAATATGCGCGAAAACTGTTATTTGATTTTAAAACCAAACGATTTGTTTTTAATTCAAAAATTTAAAGCAAAACATTTAAAACAATTTGTTTTAACACAATTTGTCATTAATTTTATCATTAATTTGTTTTATTTAAAATGCATTTCGACTCAAATGAAGATCAAATGACGGAAACCAACGAAACAGAAGTTTTCAACGAAAGTCTTCATATTTTTCGGTAATTTTAATAAAAATTTATTGAATTTTTTTTTAATTGAAATGAATTTCAGTGAAAATGAAATGAATTACAATTCAAGTGAAGAGCTTTTAATCATTAGAAGCGATCACTTCTTTACTGACTTTCCATCACTTAATTCAAGTAATTCTTTAGTGGTTTACGAATCTCTTGAATCTGAAGACATAATTAAAGACGAGATTATGAACGGATCCAATGATTTACAGCATTTAAACGAATTTTGTGCCAATAATTGCGAACAAATAATCAAACGATTGATTACAGACAACGAAGAACTTAAGAAATATAAGAGACAACTGATTGTCGTCGAAGAACAAAATGTGGAACTAATTCGAGAAAAGGAAAGATTGGACTCAGAATTCAAACAAATCAAAGAATCGTTTGAACGGAAAATCGTTTTAAAAAACCAATCAATCGATGACTTAAAGAAAAGTCTTTATATTTTGGAGTCTTTAAACTCAAGTCTTCAAAAAGAGTTGGAACTCAAGAGATGTGAGAAAATCAAACTCGAGATTCAAATCAAAGAAATTGAAGACAAAGTATGACTTCTTATCTTAAATATTGTTTTATTTTTTATTATTTATCAAAAATTTAGTTACACTTCTCTGAAATGCAATTAATTGAGAGACAAAAAAGTGAAGAGGAATTAATGATGTCTTATGAAAGTGTGAAACAGGCCTTTTCTGAAGAGGAAGATAACAAATATAAGACTATTGAACAGTTGCACTCCGTTTATGTGGAGTGCGCTCAGAAACAGAATGAAATACAAGAACTAAAAATACAAATTTCAG
The DNA here is from genome assembly GCA_034700165.1 of Galumnidae sp. Gr-Ori-00277. Classification (NCBI taxonomy): domain Eukaryota; kingdom Metazoa; phylum Arthropoda; class Arachnida; order Sarcoptiformes; family Galumnidae; species Galumnidae sp. Gr-Ori-00277. The sequence goes on along the minus strand of JAQIXI010001008.1, from coordinate 11,819 downwards.
ACATGAGTCGAGAGATCGCAGACAAAGACAACGAATTATGGTTTTATAAACTAAAATTCGACGAATCGTTCACTAATTTTCTTAATAAATCGGAATTACATTCAATTGATTCCAAAAGAGAATCAATTCTTGTAAATAAAACATCAGAAATACCCGATTATTCTTTTAGTGTTAATGAAGACGAATCAGAATATATTTATAGTGATTTTAATGATATTCCCATCAAAAGTAGTGACGATAGCAATGAATTCGAATCACTTTCGGAATCGATTACTGAAGAAATCAGTTTACAAAACAAAGAATTGGATGAAAAAACATTTTTTGTTCGTTTGTAAGGATTTTATGAAATTTTTGTTAAAATTTATTTAATATTTTTATTTATCTTTTTATAGATTTCAAAAATTCGTCAAATTATTAGTGTTTTTAATCTTAAAACTTCCGTTTAAAACGATTTTAAGCATATTTTTAATGATGTTTTCTGTGAAAATACTCTTCGGTTCAATATTGACGACAAGACTTCCGGCCTATACTTCGTGGGAGGAAATCATATATCGGGTACTTTTGCCGTATTTGTCAAAAGTCAAAGTCAGTCAAACGCAATGATAATCATTACATTTATCTGTGATTTTTGGCCAATTTTTAAGTGATTTTTTTTATCTCAGAATTTAATTATAAATTTTATCGATATTTTTATAATCAACACTTGTTTTAATCGACACTCATTTCATCGTTTTTTAAAGTTGAGTCCATCCGATGAAAGACTTATGTATTTAAATGATTTCTTATAAAATTCGTTAAATTTTTGAACAGAATTTAATAATAAATTTTGAATGAAATACAAGATTTCCTTTAAAATATTACAACAAATTCGTGAAAATATTCGGATATACTTTAAAATAATTAAAAAACATTTGAAATTCTAATTAACGAAAAGTCAATCGACGACTAAATCAGTTTTTCGGGCAAATTATGAAAATTTAAGTCTAATTGTTTGTGGTATAACTTATTTTGGTTTTCAATTATTTCAAACATTTCAGGCGGGGATGGAATGCGACCAGTGGTCAGTTTGGACCAAACGGGAACGTCTGCATAAGAAAACACAATTTTAGTGGACACAAATCAAGTGATGGTAAAGACATACCGTTGTAGAAGATCTCAAAAGCGCCGCTTGACATCAATTGGCTCTCAATTGTGTTACTCAGGAAGAATAGCATCAGACAGGCGTACATCTGATCCAATATTTGTTACTTAAGCTAAACCTTAAAGGAGTCATACCTTGTGTTGAGTCATCCAAAACCAAAATCCGGGGGTATTTACCCCTAAATGAGTGAAAGGATTGATGTTTGCGATCAAAAGCGCCATAAGAGTCAGTTTCAGTACAGATAATAACTGAACCAATTTGTGTCGACCCATTCCTGGCGTGAAATTATCGCCGATTATATTCAGTTCTGGAAATCTGTCTCTAATTAGTGTCGAGTATTCATCGAAGGCTCGTCTGTAACCACAAGAATAACAGTATAAGATCTTAAGCGTCGGTCCATTGGGTTGTGCTTTGAATGACATCGAAGGTATCTCTTTCTTAACATTTGTGAATCCCTCAGTTTCTGTGTCTTCGTTTGCGGTGTTTTGTTGTCGTCCGAGAAGTATATCCCGTGCAGTGAAACCGACAAAAATGAGGAAAATTATCAAAAATACGTTATTTTCCATTTGCTTTAATTTTAGCTAAAAATTGATTTTAATAACTTTTAAATCAGTTTTCAGTTAATATTTAAATACTTTTTGTTGTGAAAAGTGTTTTTCGTTAACAAATTAATTGAATGACTAATAAATATAATTATTTAATAGAATATTAAATCGAATTTCAATAAATGACTAAAACATGATTTCAAACGAAACTCGATTATAAAACATCAGTAAATTGTCATTTATTTTATTATAGAGTCTTTACATTGACTTAAGACGCAAAGAGTTCACAAGAATTGTCACAAAACTCTACTAACTTTTTATTGATGGCAAAGCATTCAAAAATTTATAGCAATACATTCATATGGCATATAAGTCGGGGGCGTAGCTCAGATGGTAGAGCGCTCGCTTAGCATGCGAGAGGTACCGGGATCGATACCCGGCGCCTCCACTCCTTTTTTGTAAATTAATTCTCTTTTAAATTAGAGGTAATTTTTTTGTCCTCAAATAACATAAGATTTTTAAAGGAGGAAAATAAAAGAGAAAACCAAATATTTGCTGAAATGTGAGCCCATATATCACTTATTTGTCTTTTAATCTCTTATCTCAAAAACTCTCAAATATTTACTAAAAGTTGAAGGAATTGTTGTTTGATATGAAAGATATAATGAATTGGGAAAAATAGACTTTACTTGAAGTTTATTCACTAATAAGTAATTAAAAGTTATAAAAGTGATCTTGTCAAAATGTCAATTTTCAATAACCAATGAAATATGATTAGGGATTAGATTAGGGGTTATTTAAAAGAATTGTTTGATTAGAAGAGCAGTTATTATATTATAAACAGTGTTTGAAGTTTTTGCAAACGAGTCATAAATGTACTAAAAATAGATGTTTTGGTGAAATCAGTTAATTTGTGAGAAGTTTATTATCACTAAAAGTGTCGATTGATTACAGTTTATGTTAAACAGAAAAGTCGAGGAATAAAGTCTATCGATTGAGAGTAGAAAAAGTCTTTACATCCAAACAGATGTCACTCAATATATATGCCTTCGAAAACATTGAAAGATCTGAATGTCTTCTATTGTTTCCTCCATTTATCGATTGTATAAATGGTTTAAATTAAATCATAATTAATATAAATAAATAAATAAATAAATGTTTGCTTTACCTCTAAAGTAGTGCTCTTTTGGCTAATATAGTGAGCATTACATACGACTACTCTTCAGTTGATTTTAGTTTTTAAATCAATTTTTTAGTACAAAATGTTTTACTTATCAAATGATTGATTGAATGCAAATGTTTTATATTATATTAAATATTAATAAAAGTCTTTAATTTAAAGCTATTTATTTAGTTATCATTAAATGTTTTTTCAATGATATCTCTTTTGATAATTTATTATTCGTTTGATTTATACCTTTAAGCGAAATAATTTTAGTTTTTATATTTTAGTTTTAATTATATATAACCTTGCCTATTCAACTGTAACATTTACTACTAAGCTACAAAAATGACCAAGATTAAATCCTCTAGTTTAATAATTTCTAATTTAATATAAAATCTAAAGAAAAGTTTTGCCAAAAAATTTATATTAAAATAAATGTTTGAAATAAATATTAACTTAAAAGTGGTATCCAATGCCGGGACTCATCATATTTAAGAGGCGGTGGTCAGTGGGTTCAGATGACCTAGTGGTTCCGGCGACCATCCTTTGGATTATTCACTTCGTTTGGTATTTAAACCATTTGTCTCTTATCTAAAGATTAATGGATTTAATTTGAATTATAGGCTAATCGTGTTATTATGTGCCGTATTATTGAAATATAGTTATGGCTATAAATGTGAAGTAACCCAATATTATATTTATGGTTATATTGTAATTCTTGTCGGATGTCTTATCGTCGAGTCATTCATAGTTTGGATGTCAATGAGAGGCTCTATTCTAAACCCAATCCCCAGAAGTCCGATGAAATATTTGCTTTACATCAGATTTGGTAATATTTTTGGTTTAATCTTTGGGTTAAACTGAATATTTCATTGGAATTCAGGAATCATTTTTGTGGAAATATTTTGGATGATTTTGTCGGCCCTAAGAATTTACAAGAATATTGAGTGGAATATATGCAAAGGTTTTGATTCCGAGGCTTTTGTTGGTCTCACTCTTTGCAATGTTTTCGTTTTGGCCATCGTTTCCGTTACCATTTGGTGCACATATGATGCCGCGGGTCGTTCCTGGGTTAAGATGAAAGTTTACCAGAACAGTCTTAAAGAAAGCCAATCAAAGTTCAGATATCGACGCTCTGGAAATAGTCAGAGAAATTGGAGGCATAGGTTTCAGTCATTTCTTTCATTCATTACTCGATTTTTTTAGACTAATAATCATTTAATCTTTAGAATTGCTGTTCGGGAATATCAGGACAGTTGGGACAGAAGGTGTCGAATGTTGTTCTGTTGTGTCGGCACTTCCGACAGACAACAGGTTTGTTGTATTTTTGAGCAAAACTCAAATAAATGGTTTGTTTTTATTTTCAAATAGAATTCATTCACAGAAATCGCGAAACTCTTATCTGAGTTTTTCCGCGATTTAGATGTCGTGCCTTCGGATGTGATCGCAGGACTTATACTCTTGAGAAGAAACCAACGACTGGAGCGTCAGTTGATTGTAGAGAAACGCCATAACGAAACCTTTCAGTTCCTATCAGGAGTTGCCGTCACTTCTAACACGAAATTCCTCGATGTTAACCATCCGATTGTCGCCGAAGAAATTCGAACATTAATACATTTTTTGCACTACGGATTAGCTGTTTATGGTTGGCCTATATTTATGATGATGAATAGCGCCACTGGCTTTTGCCAACTCTTCCCAAACTTAAAGTGTTGTTTGAAGAACGCATTTTGTTGTTTCTGTGGATCAGATAAATCCAAAACTGATGTAATTCTTGAAGACAATTGTTGTCAATGTAATTATGCGGCCCTTAAAAAGATGTGCCAAACACACAACTATGAGATGATTTACGCCACATATCACGTGGCTATCGGAGAGCCGCCATTTTTTGTGGCCCTCGACTACGACAAGAATTCTATTGTGATAAGCGTTAGGGGAACCCTCTCTTTACATGACATTATTACAGACCTGAATGCAGAGGGAGAACTACTCCCAACTGAGCCCATTCATGAGGACTGGTTGGCTCATAAAGGAATGGTTGAGGCGGCCGTCTATATAAGAGATAAACTTAAAAACGAAGAAATTCTGAAACGAGCCTTCAATTACGCGCCCGAAAGAGGGACCCAAACCTTTCAAATAGTATTAGTCGGCCATTCATTAGGTGCCGGAACTGCAGCTATTCTCTCAATTTTGCTCAAACAGGAATTCCCTGATTTAGTCTGTTTCGCGTTCGCCCCTCCCGGAGGACTTTTGAGTGCACCCGCACTCGAATATACTAAAGAGTTTATCATATCAGTGGTCTTAGGAAAGGATGTCGTTCCCAGAATTGGTTTACACCAATTGGAGACTTTACGCTTTGATCTCATAAATGCTATAAAACAATGTTCTGAACCCAAATGGAAGATAATAGGAGGCAGAGCTCTTTGTTGCTGTTGTTCACCAAAAGAAAAGTCTTTAGCCATGACTTCTGAAAATATTTCTGATTCTTATAAAGAATTATCTTCGCATCCAATCGATGACTCGATAGCACTGACAGTTCACTCACCCCTTTACCCTCCGGGACGTATCATTCATTTAGTTCGAAATCATCCAAAAAAGTCTGAGTAAGTCTTTGTTATTAATATATTTGTGCTGAGCTTTTATTAATTGATAACAATTTAAATCCTTAATCTCTTCTTCCGCTGCTCTCAGTATTAAATATGAGTCAAAGTGGAGGTATTGTCCCAAAGCTTTCTTTACTTTTCGCTCATTTCTTGAATTTTCATAAAAGAATTAATAAAATATTAATTTTTAGACAATTCGTCGGTAAAAAAGAGCCGGTATTTCAGGCGTTGTGGGCGGACAACACTAACTTCAACCAAATCATTATCTCTCCTGTAATGATCCAGGACCATATGCCCGACAAAATGTTGGAAGCACTGGAAAATCTATTGGTTCACACGGGACCGGCCAAACCTCAGAGGAAGATAACGAACAACACTCAAAGTTCAAAAGAATCGAAGAAACCTCTTTTGGCGAACAATACGACCAAAAACTATACCTCAGAATCAGTTCAGTCGCAAAAAAATATAGTTTTAGAGACCAGTTTCACAGATTCACCACTTATTGCACAAAATGTACAAAACGCAAAACGACTCAACAATAGATCCGTCCGCCCGAACCAACTCAATACTCAACCACTAAAAGATCTCATTCGTGATGACTGGATCGGTGCGGCCCCTCTCGCCTCACCCGAAACTATGAGCGATGTTTCGAGTGTCTCATCGCGAAGCACAGGTGTTAGAGTTAGTTGGGCTAAACTTCCCGTCTTTACTGTCAATAATGATAGACAACTTTCCGATCAAACAGTGGTTACTAATCAGCCAAATGTAGACTCTGAACCACTTTATCCTCAATCCACTGAAGAGGTGGACATTCATATGAACGATGAGCTGAATATACCGCTCGTTGACAGCGATATTCATATCGATTCTAATATCAATACAATCGATGTCTTGAATAAGAATTTCGGTGACAATCGAAAGGATTTGGATTTCATTTCCGGAAATACAGAAAATCAATTGAATCAAAACAATGAATTCTTTGGATTATTGGATGTAAAGGACCAGAATTATAATAACCCCTCGTCAAATTCATCTGATAATAACGCTCAGGAATACAATTCCACAGAAATTCTTGACTCTCGTTGTGAGTCAACCAATGAGAACGAGCCCTTACCAGCACTTCATCGCTTCTCTTCAGACACTGAATTGAATTACACTTTGGAAGCAAAACCTTTGCCTCTACGAAGAAGTCACGAAGAGATCCATTTAAACAATTTGGATGATTCTATAGATGTTTTTGAAGAACAGTCTAACAGTTGGGTCGAACCGAATCGTAACGACAATTGTAATTCAGGTGAAGTGTCGCCCACTCTTCGAATGCTCTTCCATAAACTGTTGACCATTGAGTCGCCGACATCTGATTCACACAATCAGACCACTTGTGATTCGGACGTCAACGCCAATCAAATTTCTAGTCATCATTTCTCCGGTAATCAGTTCTAAGTCGCCCTTAAAGTCATTAAATTCACTCCATTTTCATATAATCGCTATTTTTATTGTCTTTCAGTTAATTTAAATTTTAATTATTATATCATTTAATAATTAATCAAATATTTTAATTTTACTCGATATGACTGAAAATTCATATTCTTTTCGACAACTATTTTAGTTTTAAATGTTTTATTGTTTATTAAAATCATTTCCCAAACAATTCCTATATTCTTATGAAAACAATTTTAAACTAAATTTTCATTTCGTAGTTATATATAAATATTCCTAAAATATATATTTATTTATATTAATAAAATAAAATACAATACAATTTCCAAACTATTTCTACAAACCATTTGCAGTGAAATTACTATAAAAGTATTGATTGCTTTGAAAAATAGTTTTGTTGTACTGAACGTCAAATTAATTAAACGAATATTTAGTCAAATAATGCCTTTTATGTGATATTTATTGTGAAAAAGGCAGTGATTTTGCTTAAAAAACAATTTTACATAATCTTAGATCTAATACTTTATGACTTATTGGTGTTTATCAGTACTTAATCTGTAATTCAATAATCGCTAAATAAGTAAATCTATTTGTGATTCATTTATTGATTCAATAAAAAATAAAATATTTTCCATTTATTTCAATGAATTTTTTATTCCAGAGTTTTGCCATCGATTTAATGAAACATTTGATGTAAGTTTTTGTTTTGCAAAATAAGAGAGAGTGTTGCCCCGGAGAACAGGGAGTGTAGGGATGAGCTGTTCAATTATATGTATGATATGTTCCAAATCATATTTAGTGCTATAAAAGCATTTCTTTTGTTTTTCTTAATCGATATCTTATGGCAGAAGTCTTTATTTTCGGTCAATTATTGAGTGCCAATGGATTCGCCAATTCATCCCTTTTTTGCAAATGGAAAGTACATTGCGGTACGTCTCATACCGTCTCATACCATCTCATACCGTTTCTCACTATTCTGTTCTATTTTAGTGTAAATGCATGTGTTTGTGAACATTTCATTTACGACTGAATACTTTGTAAAGAATTCTTAATTTGGTTTCATTTCGTTAATTGTTTTATTGTTAATCAGAGGAACTAATAATTAGTTATTTTAGACAATCGTTTGTGGATTTGTGTGTCTGTAATCATTTGTTTCTTCAAATAATCGATGGATTTCTTACAAAATTAATCGATAGGTACCAATTGGAAAGTTATCGAGGGCTTAACTGAAGGACAAACTCAAGTGGACGATCCAGAAATAACTGAAACCACTTATTGGTGTCATCCCATTGATCTGCATTTTATCACAAAAGGCATTCAGGGTTTGTCTCGAACTCAATGTTTATTCTGACATAAATCTATACAAACTTTTCAAACATAAGTTTAAATGCATTTAAAAATTATATGAATTCGAAATGAAAACATTATTCAGTAATTTATTCAACAAAATTAGAATTTTTATTAATTTAAAGGTTGGCCAAAGTTAGAGATACAGGTCTGGCATCAGGACTGGTTCGGTCGTTGCAATATCTGCAGTTATGGCTTCATTCATATGCCATCTCAGGGCGGATATCATGAGATAATGTGTCATACCTGGAGACCTATCGGTTCCATAAGTGATCAAATATATCAACTCTTCACTGAAGAAGGATTTAAATTAAATGACGAGCAGTTAGTTATTCAAAACGAGAATCGCTATCGACTACAAACTCAAGCCGTGGGTTCTGTTAATCTTCAACTCTATGTTGTTCTCAAAAACTTTGAAATTTACGGAATCGAGACTTAAATTAAATTTTAAAATGTTTTCAAAACTGAAAAAACTTTTGATTTTTATATTTTTATATAATTTGATTGAATGTCAAGAAATGAATAACAAAAGTAATTCTGAAAATACAGAATCATCTAGTACCAATGCTAGTACCAATATTAGTAGTACTATAGTTTATAATGAGTCACTGACAGAGACCACAACAGAGTTGGTGATCACAACTACCACTTCCTCTCCTTTAGAAGAGCGGTTAGAGCCGTCTAAACCTTACATTCATTTTAAAGAAGACTATTGTATTTGTAATTTGCGTATGAATTGGTGTGACACCAATTGCTGTTGTGATACCACCGATTGCACAGAAGATGATATCAATCTTTTTTTAGGTGAATGTATTGAAACTCGAAAAGCAATTCATGACTCGAGATATTGTAGTCATAAAAATTATGTTTACATCAATAATACAAAGACTTCGATTGAAATATCTTCGAATGGATTGTTTTGCATCGTTTGGGACAACACTAATGGAAGACATTTGTTCGATGAAGTTAACCCAATTAATGATCCGAACAAACTCTTAGATATAAGACCTCAACACAAATACGATTGGAGTCAAAACAAAGGGATTAAATCAAGTGATTCCCAATTCTCTAACCCTAAAGATTTAAGAATGAATTCTCGAAGAAATGTATTGATTGCTAAACATTTGAACGATACTAAAGAAGAGGAATGGCTTTTACCACAAAATATAGTGTTTAATAGAGGAGAGTGTAATTCCGTAACAAAAATAAAATATTTAAAAGACTTTTATTCCTCGTGTTATAGACTTTTAAGAAACTTAAGCGAAGAATGTCATACAAACGGATACTTAGACTCAAACTATTATCTTTCGTTTGACTTCTTATCGAAAAACTTCGGGAATGAAAGCGAAAAGATTAGCATAACTATGAGTTCAGGGCTCCAAACCTTACTTTTGGATTCAAAAAAGTGTAATAATGCCGTCCAAAAAGTTGAGTATATTATCCAACACAACGGCTCGTATGGTATTATTAATGCTTCGCTCAATATTGAAACAATTGATTTGAAATATAAGACTAAATCGTTTGAGCAGTCATTTAACGTAACTTTTATTTGGTTTAATAAATCACTGAATGAAACCATTGAATTCAGTGGAAATCCCGGATATATTATTGGAAAACCTATTTTGGCCGCTCTTTCCACTCAAGAGGGGAATTTGACGCGAGAAACTAACGGATATAAAATATTGGCACAGAATAATGACATTTTCTGTGAGAGTAATCCCAATAAAAAATCGGTGAAGTTTGGTATCAATTTAAGAAGTGGTTGTCTTTACGAAGTTAACTATCGAATGGAAGACGACTTTTGTAAAACTATTGAACAGAAGATTTTAAAAATTTTAGAACCGGAGCCACCCCTCACTCACATCGGAGTGTGGGGTAACTCTTCACAATATAACCCAATCGATTGGATTAAGATTAATGAGGATAGAATCACAAATATGGCCGATTCCTTAAGGGATGATAGCTGTCCAAGTTTAGTGACGGCTACTTCTTTACACATTTATTATGTATTGACCGGTAATACAAATCAACCGCAACACAAGATTGTGGGCGCACTCAAGAAATTTCATACTCAAAGTAATGTTCGCTTCAAATGTTCCACAGATTTAGTCTTTTGTAATAATTTGGTTCTTGAATTGAGCACTTCTGTCACATTCTTCGACATAACAAAAGGCTGGCGATCCAATTACCCTCCTCCCGTCACCTTTAAGATACAGCTTCCCTCCGATTTCTTTTATCCTTTCCTAACAAACTCTTTCAAAATAAATACAATTAATAAAATGCTTTTAATTTTAATATTCATTTATTCATATTTTTGGAAATAATTCCTGAAAATAACGTAAAAATAAATTTGTGACTCAATTTTATTTGAAAATTTTATCTAAATTTAAAGCGATATAAATGTGTTTCTATTATTTTTTTAGTAAATTATTGTATTTAATAATAATTTTAATTAATTAATCCAAAAAAAGTTTACATTTTGTATAAAATATTTATAAAAAAGTATTTATTTATAACAAAAAAACCAGATTTGATGTAATGCTTATTAATAAATAAATGTTTTTTGGAATAAATTTGTGGTCATTATAACATAAGTCTTGTCTTTTTACGGATCAATTGTTCAAAACCGTGGAAACGGTTTTTTTGATGAGATATTTGTTGTCCAAAACAAATATTTATTTGTTTAGTCTCAACTCTTTCATGTTTTGTGTCATTTGAAGTTTAGTCGGCTTTTATTAAGTTATAGTTTTACAGTAAAAATGGGTTCAATAGTAATGATCGCAAAGATTTCTTATAGAAAAAAGATTTTTGTTTTATTCATTCTGTGTTCCGTCACTTTGGCTAAAGTCAACGCAAAAGGCAATAAAGGTATCATTTTTTTTATTTTTATAATTCATTAGAAATATTTAATTTATAATAACTTAAAATTCTTATAATTAGTTAGAATTAATTATATAAATTGGGTTTTCAATATAATATTTTAAACAAATTTAACCAAGTAAAATCTTTTTTATTATTCAAGATTTAAAAATCTAGGTTAATGTCCTGATGGAAAATTTGCATGATTAAGTTTTAAAATCTTGAAATATTTAGCAATTGATTATTGTTTGAATAATTTAAAATCTCAAAAATTTAAAATTTAAATATGTTCTTGCTTGTTTTATATATTAAACATTTAGTTTAAATTTTATAGTAATTAAAACGAAAGAATTGATAAATTAATTATTTTTCAGAGACTTGTAATGAGAACTGTTTTAATGGAAATTGTGATGATAGCGGGCGGTGTGTTTGTGACCAGTGCTGGGAAGGCATTAAATGCGATCACTTCGGTATTCATTTAATTAGTTATTTATAGAATATATTATTATTTGAATAATAAATTGAAAAAAATTATAATGAAATAAGATTTTGATTTATACTGAAATCAATAATAAAAAAAATTTTATTAGAAAATATAGATTTGAGTCAATGAAAAATAAGAGAATTAAAGAAAATAAATCCATAAATATTTGTGTTCCACATAAAAAATTGGTCTAAAAATAAATATGCATGATAATTTATTAGTAAATATAAGCTTG
>JAQIXI010001007.1:0-16450 GCA_034700165.1 Galumnidae sp. Gr-Ori-00277 | reverse complement strand
CAAATAAAAATGAGTTTGGTATCACCTGAAAGTATATATCAAGTAGATTTCAAATCTAAAATTTCAGCTGCGTCTGACCAGGATCTTTTTAATTATGATTAATTTAAATTTGATATTTAAAGGCTATAGAATTGAAAGATTAAAGACTTATATTTTGAACTAAATTTATGAATTAATAGAATGACATTTACTATTGAATATAAAATAATCAAAACTCAATATTAAAGTTCTAAGCATTTTATTCATGAAAATTATATTCAATATAAAAGTGTTTCAATCTTTCAATTCTTAAAGCTTTAAATATCAAATTTAAATTAATCATAATTAAAAAGATCCTGGTCAGATGCAGCTGAAATTTTAAATTTTGAATCTACTTGATATATACTTTCAGGTGATACCAAGCTCATTTTTATTTGAATTTCCACCTACCTAGGCCGTGCTTCTAAGTATAATCTGTGCCAACCCTTTCTCCAATAGATTGCAATTGTAACTTGTTAAAAATTGTCTATTTTACCTAGGTAAATTAATTACAATTGGTGTAAATCAGTATAAGAGGATTCTTAAGGACTGCAGAGAAAAGACTGCAATTAAGTGAACAAAAACTTTTATTGCAAACAATTGTTTTGTTTATTGAGTGATGTCTTCCCTAAAGGCTATTAAACAGAAATCATTCGGAAAAGATTTCTACCAAAAGTTGTAAACTATTTTCCACTTAAGACTCAATGAATGCCTGGAATTTGAATCGAGGAATAGTGGCTATGAGTTGGGTCTAAGTTAGCTCTAATTTTATTATAATAGATTGTCGTAAACAACATTTTCCAGTAAAAGAGAGATACAAAGACCTGCGCACAGCCTTTAGAGGAAAGTTTTACCAAAAATAAATTAGCAAAAAATAAATTTAGCGGGAACTGGAAAGTGGCCTAGAACCTATCAGATTAAACTTAAACTGAACCCTATTCATTACAGTCCCATACATTAAGTCCCGCCCCTTTCAGGACCATTATATGTACAGAGAGGCAAAAGTGATATATCTTGTGACCCCCCCTTCCACCTACACACTAGACCTAAATAGATAAATTAGCAAGATACTTCGCTAAAATGCAATTGTTTAGTGCTATTTAAAGGCTAAAATTTCACTTATTTTGATTATAAAAAGTTAAAACTGAAAATTCATTTTGAACTCTAGTAAGTAAGTAATTGAACATGGTCATATTGAGTTGGTGGGCAGCCCTGGATATAACCTTCAACTGAGAGAAACGCGTTGTTATTGTTATGATTTTTGTTTTGCACTCAAAATTTTAGACAAATATGACGTAAGCCATGACTCACAACAACGAGCATTGAAACACATAATTGACGTTAAAGTGAACGCATTGTCAACGTTATGTTAACATTATGTGAACTTTGAATTGAACTTGATCATTCATTTCTCACTTCTACTATTCTAAACAAACCGTTGAAATCAACTAAACGACATCCTTATTGCTCGATACTTATCCCGATAACAATTGCCAAACAAATTGATAATAGTGTTGAAGTGTGTGTTTAGTTGTTGTGGACATCATTTGTGTGTATGTTATGAACCAAACGGTTGTGTTTTGTTCAGTCGTCAAATCAAATAAATAAGAAGTGAATCGTTTGAGAAATGAATACAATGTAATACAATGGCTGACAGTCGTAGCGCCAGACGTTTGTTTCCGCTTAAGACAATTGGCGACGTCTGTGAACTGTTCCGGTCTCAGCTCAGAGCCGACCGAAGACCAAATCTGGCCCAACTCTCAATAGTGGCCGGACTTCTGGAGTCTGCGTTGACCACAAGTCGAGAGTCGGCCGCCGCCAAAGATGAGGACAACTACTCGAGTCTGAACTATTCGTCGCCGTCCGGACAGTCGTTGTCTGCGCCGATGTCTATACAGTTACCGCACATTACCTACAATACAGTTGACGCTCTTTTGCATAAATTCACCACTCAGATCAAAGGTATGTCCCCAAACAACTGATCCCATATCTCATAACTAAATGCATGTCCTGTTTGTCCACAAACTTAGAGGAAATCAATATTTTTGTTCATAAGATTGCGATCCAATACTTAATTAGCCCTCAATTTAATGATTGTTTACATTAGAGTCAAAACTATTCTTAGAAATTCTTCGATGAAAGCAATTCTTAGAATTGATTTATTAAATGCTCGAAGTTCTCAAAAACTCTTTTTTCCCATATTTTATGAGTTTTTCATTTATTTGTGTCTCCAGAGATGACCAGTGAGTCAGTGGTGGAGTGAAAGCCGCCCACGTATTCAAAAAATATCACTCATTTGTTTCAGGGATGACCACATCTTTTGATTCATAGTTAGTACTGCGCAGACAATAGTCAGGATAAAAATAGTACAATGTTTACATGCTTTAATCAAAATCACCTTGCTCATCCTTTAATTTTCAGTTTACTAAAGTTAGATTATGAATTTACCTAGAATGAATAGTTAATCCTTTCATATTTAAGAGAAAATCTTGTTTACTTAGAACAATATGAAATTGACCTAGTTCTTTATGTAGAAATACCTTGGTGATGTTTTTTTTATCAAGGTAATAAATAAATAGTAACTTTTAGCAAGAATAAATTTCAGTATTTGTCAGTGAGTGGTATTCCTCTGGTCATCTCTGGTTTGAATTTAATTGAGTTGTTTTTGTGATTATCTTTTTTATTGATTTTGTAGTAAAAGTTGTTTTTGTTTGCAATAAATCTTTTTATTTATATTTCAATTGTGAGACAAAAATTGTTTTTAACTCATTTTAGACACAAATATTTGACTTTTTTTTCATTTTTATTATTGAATTGAATGAGACTTTTATTTTTTGATTTATGTTTCGATAAGTTTTCGATATGAAAGGGGTTACCAATGGAGTACTTATAATTGTTTTTCAAAACGTAAATAAGTGATCTTGGTCATATTAGAATATTCAAATTGTTTACCAAGAATTTAATTGAAAATGTTATCAATAAAATTACTTTGCAAGATTAAAACTATATAAATAGTTTACTAACACTACCCTGGCTATTAAATTGTTTACTATTATGTCTTTACAGCGTTTTTAATAGATTTGACAAATAATTACTCAAAGATTAGATTTAAATGAATTTTTTGTCACTCATTCAGAGCTCTCGAAAGCAATTCTCGAATCCTTTATTTAAATATTGATTTTTTAAAAGTAAAAAACATTTTTTTTAGTGAATTGAATATTGAATTAATTTATTATAATTTAAAGAAAAAAAATTCAATCTTTTGTGACGTCAATTAAATGAAAAAATTGATTTTTCTTTTCATTTTATTGATTAAAATTCGTGGAAATGCCCGCAAAACCTAATTTTTATTCAAATATATAATATATATTATATATATTATGTGTCTATGAATTAGTTTTTAATGGTTTTTGTTGTAATGTCACAACTTTTCACTTAATTAGTAGACGTCTGACAGAGAAAATGCGTTTCATTTGACGACTGGTATCGATCTGTTGTCTCTTCACTTCATTTTAATATTTTGTTTCAGATTTTTTTCTTGTTTTCTTCTTTTCTTTTTCTAATTTCACAAATAATTTCCATACTCTTCAGGGATGACAACAGGTGTGAGACTAGAGGTTAGGGCAAAACTAACACATTTTATTCCTAAATATCTTCAGATTAGATAATAGTATTATTATTTAGTAATTAATAACATTTTTAATAACATTTTGAATGGCTTTCACTTTAAGGACTCTTTTATTGAGCGGATATTAACTGAAATGTAAACTATATAATCTAAAATTGTTGGAGTGGGATGAGTTGCCAAGGTAACTTATTATTGAATTAAATAAGATAGAATAGATTATATTTAATGTTCTTGTTTAGATGTGTGTGTATTTTTAGACACTTTACTTGATTATATATTTATCATGCTTATCCCTTTAGCTAATAGGAATAGGCTTTTATCAATAATTTACCATGTTTATTTATAAGGAGATGTTTTGCCAATTATTTATTGCTTAATATATTAATATTAATCGATTTATTTTGTAAATTAAGTCATTATTTTTTTCAGTAGAAATGTTTGTTTGAATCAATTTTTTTTTGTCGAAGTTTTTTGCTTTCCTTTTGAATAGTGTTTTGAGATTTGCTTTAAATTTAAATTAATTGAGATTTTATGGCAAAAGACCTTTGATTTTAATGACTGACTTTGAACTGAATAAGTGTTTTGTTGTTTTTTTGGGTAATTTTTGTTAACATTTTTCATGACTTAAATATCACGAAATGTTTTAATAAATTAGGAATTTATGGATTTTTTTTTGTTTTTTTTTCTTTTAGTCTTTTTTCTTGGATTTTAGTATAACTAAGAAAATGGTTTTCTTTGATTTTATTATTTATTAAATTCCTTTTAATTACTTATAAATTGATAATTAAAGTCCTTTTTTGGGGATTTTTATCTCATTTTTCACTTATTTTTAAATGGCTTTCAATTATATTGTCATTAAAACACGTTTTTCACTCATTTTAGATAAGATTAGAATTAATTGAATTCCTTTTCTAATAATCCGATCGCTTTCCAGGCATTTCTTGAGTGAAATATTTTAAAATAGTTTAAACTTTCAAGAATTTGATTGATAAGCATGCAACTTTTTATTCAGTATTAAGTCTCAAATGTTTAGCTTAATTTAATTACAATTTATTACATATTTTACATATTTCTTGACAATTGAGTGCCGGTTCTTAACATTTTTCAATGACAGCCTTTCCTAACATTTATTAATGTTTTGATAGGAATTCTATTCATTTTTCTTAAGAGAAAAGCGTTCGTAAACTTAAGCCGTTTCTCAAACATAATCTTAAGTTTTAAAGTTTTAATAATTTTTTTTGTGGCTTTCAATCAATTGACTGATGGATTGTTTAACTCTATTTTAGGAGCAATTGATTTATCAATTTATCCGAAAAAAACTTCACGAGAACTCATTAAAAAGATATCAGATGTCATTTGGTCTCATCTGATGCGCACCTATTATAAGGATAGGGCACATCTTCAAACTATATACTCATATCTGACCGGTAATAAACTGGACTCTTTCGGTGTGGCCTATGCAGTGGTGGCCGCCTGTCAGATACTGGGCTTAGATGACGTACAACTGGCACTCAGTGAAGACCACGCGTGGGTTGTCTTCGCTGATGGTATGACTCTTTTATTTATTTATTTTTGGACAAATTATTGAACGCGACCTCTATTTAGGTGAGACCTGTGAAGTGACCTGGCACGGAAAGGGTAATGAAGATAAAAGGGGTCAACCCATTCAACTGAATGACTCTTGGCTTTATCTAAACGGTCACCCTATCATCTGTTCCCGATATATGACAGTCGCGGCCTTAGTCTCAGCGATGAACCCATCGATTAATGCAAACGAAGAGTCCGAAGAGTTGGCTATTCTTCAAAAAGAGTTACTTTGGATCCTCTATGAGAACAACCACTTATCACTCTATCCGATGGCAATCGGAAACTTAGGAGATCTCGAAGACGTCTGTCCGTCACTGACGCCCAGGAAGTCGCCGATAGAACTCTTTTATGAAGCCATTAATGTGGCGAAGAAGACATATGCCGACTCTCACGTCTATCCCTATACTTATTTAGCGGGTTATCTCTATCGCAACGGAAGATTCAAAGAGGCGCTCAAGACTTGGGCCGACGGTATGTCTTAAATTTTGAAGTTTAAGTCTTAAATTTAACGAACATTACTATACTTTTGTTTTTGTGAAATAGCGGCACAAGTAGTCAAACACTACAACTATACCAGAGATGACGAGGAAATCTATAAGGAATTCCTGGAGATCGCCAACGAATTAATCCCACATATGGTTAAAGTCGTGTCCGCGGGTGGGCTCGAACCGAGTGGGATGTCGTCCAAACCCCTTCTTCAGGATCCGGAATGTTTTACACATTTGTTGCGCTTCTATGACGGCCTCTGCGGTTGGGAAGAGGGCTCGTCTACACCTGTGCTGCACATCGGTTGGGCTAAACCACTTGTGGCCACAATCGCCAAATTCCCGCATTATATCAGAGCCAAAGTCGACATTAAGTCCGACATTAATGAAGAAAGTGATGAACAAAAAGACGACAAAGTCGTTGACAGAGATAATGAAAGTCAGCCCAAAAATGGCGGACAAAAAGCAGACAATAAGAACAGTGATGGAGAAAAACAGACAAAGATTTGTGATATTTCTGACAATAAGAAGAATAAAACTCAGAGGAAAAACGGAGGAATTGTTCAAATGACAGACATCGATGAAACGGGTCTTCACTCGGATGCAAGTCTTGGGTCAGTTCACTAATAGTTTTGGAATTGAATGGTTTTAATGATTTTTATTCTTTGCTTTTTGTAGTCATTCCGAATCGGAGTTAATCAAGTCTTTAGTGAAGGACATTGACTCAAATGTCGAACCGAATCCTACAATCGCTGCATTGGCCGCCGCCTGCGGTGAAAACATACTAAACCCCCGTTTCCTTTTGGGTCACGACATAGAGAACGCTTTTACCCCACAGTCCGATAGCAATAACGGTATGTCGTTATCTAATCAGACGACAACACAAACTACTCAAATGTTTGGTAAACAATACAATACGAATGTCAACAAAGAGGAGAATAACCTCTGCTCTGAAGACAAGCCCAGTGTCACACTTTCCAGTCAGAAGATCGCCGGTCTTAAACACCTCCTCCTCGCAGATAAACTCAACACATCTGCAATTCAACTCCAATTAACGGCACAGTCACAGGTCGACACCAAAAAAAGATACAGACATTCCGGTGAGTCTTACTCTTATTCTTGTCATTTGATTCTGTGACTGATTTTAATAATTCTCTACTGATTAGGCGGACCAGAGTTTGATTTTGTTGCCACAACTACAACAACCCTTTCGCGCACAAGTAAAAGGATTAGAAGAGAGTAAAAAACCTGTGCGCTCACACCTCAACAATTTGGCCAACTATTGAAACAATGGCTTAAAATTTTTATTATTTCGACCAAAGTTTACATATGTTTCGGTATTTTCTTTTTTTTGGTATTCCTTAATATCTATCGCTATTCGTATTATTTTCATGAATTTCATTGATTTTTGAGTTTTCATTGATTTTGTGTTTAATATAATATTTTGTGGAAAACTTGAAAACAATTCTTAAAGACTCATCCAATCATTGATCGCACCATTGATTTCCATTTGAGATATAATACTATTTAATATAAGATATTTATATAAAATATATTTTTGATTAATATTTAATTTTAATGATAATTATTCGAGAAAAATGAATCAGTAATTCATATGATATGTCGTTTTGAATATTAAATTCAAAATCGCTGTTCGTCTCATTAAAAGCAATGCATTTCATCAGTGATTCAATTTAACGAAACACTCGAAACAAACAAAATCTTTAATTTTGTAATTAATTTCAATTCTCTTTCATCGAAACAATTGACTGATTGCATGTTTATTGATATCATAACAATTGAAATAACATTTAAATTCAATATTTGTTTTATTATTTGGTTTTTAATATATTTTCTCTTTTCATTGGAATTTCAATCTTATCATTCGTTAATTATTTTTAAAAGCATTGAAATGATGCCAAAAATAAGTCAAAATCACATATTTTTGCAACTCTTTTATGGATAGCATTTAGAAAATGTCTTTAAGTGTCAGATATTAAATGTTAGGTTCAATCGGTACGTAATATCAATAACTTTTTTTCCTATAATGTATTCCTTTAATGTCTTAAACTTAACTCTTTTTTTTGGCAAATTCTTTGATCTCTTCAATGTGTTATCCATTTATGAAAACTAAACTAGGTCTATCTAACTAACTAAAGAATTATTTAGGGTAAACACTATTTGTTAACTACGTACTGATTGACTGATCCAATTATCATTTTTCGCTTCATTTGAGGAAAACTTCATTAAAAACATTTAATTATCAGAAATTGTTTTTCCAAAAAAAATGATATTATTTTAGAGTCGACTCTTCTCTCAGAGCTTTTAATTTAATTGCATTGAATACTAATGAGATTTAGAGATGTTTTCTCTAAAAATTGACTTTTTTTTAATGAATGAGAATTTCATTCATTGAATTAATAAATTTATTTAATAATTCTGTACTATTATTCTGTGCTCTCCTTTAAAAACCAGAAGTAATGTTATTATTATTGACTAATATTTAATGAAAAGTTATTTCCGATTATAGATTATATGAGAAATAATATTAGATTTAGAGATAAGAATATATTTTATGAATATTTGAAGACCTGTTCCAAAGTGACCCTTATTTCTATAGATTAGAAGAGCATTTAATTGCTTGGATGTATTGAATCTTGATCAAGTTTTCCAATTGTTCTTTCCTATTGTCGGACAAATAACAGAATTTTTCAATTGAAATGATATTTGATTTAATTATTTGAAAGAATTATTTTAAGAGTGAATTATATTCTATTATTTAATTTCAAAATCTATTTTTCAAAAGAGTATATAATTTCTAGTATTTATCCCAACATTTAATTAATTATTAATATTTTAATTGAAGTCAAAAAAAAATATTAAACGAATGAAAAATCATTTCAATCAGAACTTAATATTTTAGTCTTATATTTAATGTTTAATTTGTTTTTTTGAATGACTTTTTTTGGCCAATAATTTCCCACAAATAAGTTCTTCAAATAACCTTATGATTTGAGTCATACTTTACTCAATTTATTTAATTATAAGCACTTTATTTATGAGATCTATTACTCAAACACTTTATGTATTTCTCAGAATTTAATTTACTTGAAATCAATTGAATTAAATGCAAGAAATAAGTCATAAAACCAATAGAAAAATGCACTTAAAATTCCTCTTTTAATATACTTGTCTTTCTCTGAGCAGTAGATAAATAGTTAAACAACTTTTACAGCGAAACATACCTTTTATTCTTTAGTATTAAAACATAATATTAGAGTCATATTTGTATACCTGAAGGACAAACACTTTTTATTTAATAAGAAAAGTATTTATCGAAAAACCGTTTATTTTCTTTCCTATCATTTATTGTTTAAATTCGCATAAAATTTATGTTAGATTTGGAAGTATTTGTTTAAAACATTTTATCTGATAGTCTAACACTTAATAGGGCTCAGACTGTCATCTGATTTTGAGAAAGAAAGAGGAAAATTGATTTAATGAATGGCTTATCATTTAGCAAAGGGTTAGGCCATCTTTGACTCACAAAATGGTTATTTTTTTCATGAAATTCACAAATCATTGAATATTTAGATTTCGTTTTTCATTATTTGTTTGCAATTTTTGTCGACTTATTGAATACGAGCTTCACTTTTAAGTATAAGAATAACTGTTTTTTGGTCTAATTTTCTGAGAATTTTCATCGAAATAAAAGTTGTAATGAATCGCAGCTCACTTTTCATCAGAATTTGGTTTTCATTGAATTTTAAGTTATTTTTTTTTTGAAACTAATATTACATTTTTCTCGTCTTTTCATTCATTTTTATGTTTGAATTCATGATTTTTATTTAATTCTCATTTAAAAACTCATTTGTTTTGTAATTTTCAACAAAAATCTCTCGATTTTTATGCATTAAGTGATGAAAAACAGTCGAAGTTTTTCTGTAAAGTTTACGGTCAGATCGATATTCATATTATTATTTGCACTAAATTTTTATAATTTATTTTTTAATTTTCAAATTAGTTTTTATTTTTCAATTTTAGGCATTTTTTCAATTTTTTTGTTTGTTTTTTGAAATTCTCTAAAAACTTGTTTTTCGGTGTTTTTATGTCAACAAAAAGTATCGGAAAACTGTTTTCAGAAAAGAAAAGAAATTAAATCAGTTTTGACAATAGGGAGGGCCCACCAAAGCGTATGATTTTTTGGAAATATCCCTCAGTTTTGCCCAAAAAAATGTCAAAAAAAAAAGAATTTATTTATTATTTTTTATTAATATTTAATATAAGAAATTAAAATAACCTTGCTCACACCCGGAGCATTTCCATTTGGATGATTAGACTTGCATAAATTTATGGCCCAAACTTCTGTAGCCCACCCTATGGTCAGCACTGATTTAAATAATACATTTATTTGTGATTTTTTGAAACCAAATTTAAAGCTTTTTTTCAAATGTTTTTGAAATTTTCGAAATTTTAGTTTTATTTTATAATTAAATGATTTATGAAAAACAGATTCTGTGCACAACACAAGTGTTTAAAACAATTCATTATTTGAATTGAGTTATGATTTTATTGTCAAACATCTGAAGAAAGATTTTATTTATAATGAATTTATTTTAAAAGAAAATCATTTATTATTTACAAAAATATTATATATTTTTTGAATGAATTTCACTAAAAGAATGAGTTATTCATTAAAAATAATAATTAATAATTGGAATAAAATTTGGAGAAAAATGTTTTAATTATTTTATGACAGAAAAATGAAATGATTGTATAGTTTTTGATCCAATGATTGATAAAAAGATGAAAAAATATATTTACAATAAAATTTGATTCAATGTTTGCATTCAATCCTTGTTTTCAATCATTTAGACTTAGAAATATTATAATTATCCATGGTCATTATTTTTAGAGCAATATGTACTTGGACCTTATACCTTGGGTCTTACCTCACCTGATCCGGAACTGACCATCAATTTTCTCGACTTTTTGGACCTCTAACACACTCTTCAGAGCAGTTCCTTCTTTTTTAATAGATTCTCTTCGCTATTTGTATTTTAAAAATTTTGATCTAGGTAAATTTTTTGGTCTTTAAGAACGCATAAGAAATTGAGGTTTCATAAATAAAAACAAGATGATCTTGGTCATTTTTAGAGGAACACAAACACTGATGAAAAAGTAATTGAGTCATTTTTTGGCCATTTTTTATTAAATTACAATAAATTTAATTAAAGAAATCGATATTCGAACACATTTTCAATTAAATCTTTGAATTGGAGGACATTTTTGTGTATATCTATGAAAACGCTATTCCTTTGGAGTGAAATGTTTTCTAAAATAGTGGTCACTCTTTTCTTATTATCAGGTTTGTTGTAAATACAGTGAATATACATGTATTATACTTACCTAGTATAATACTTATACCGGTATTATACCTAGATTTTCCAAACCCAAACCACTTGCATAGTCTAATGTTAACCATTATAATACTTATACCGGTTTTATACCTAAAATGTTCTGCAATTACTGAAGTATAATACGCGTATACTGACTGTATTACCAAGCTCATACTAATCTAGGATCTAGTTTTCCACAGATGTCACGGTTGGAATTGGCTTCCAGATCTCAAAATTACCTTGGCAAAAGCCCAGCTACTTCTATCAGACCCAACAATTGAAGATGGCATAATGATCAGAACAACCCCGATTGGTCTTGCACCTTATCCTAATGAACCAGCTGAATATGTGAAGACATGCGATGAGTAATTGAAGAATTTTTAACATGGTTAATGTCAATTTATTTAAATACTAGTTATGTGCAAATGATGAAGAGTCCTAAGACATACGCCAAACTGGTGGCTCCCATATTAAAACTGACAGAATTTTATGGAATATTTTATCAATACATCAAACAAAGAGCTGTCTTAAACTCTCAGTCTATTTGCGAAACGGCAAAGAATTTCCCCCAACAATACAAAGAACACACAAAAAACCTTAACAATGACCTGGACAAACTGAAACCAATTCGTGATAATTATGCGAAGGCTATGAGTGCGGCCATTGACCCCAAAACTAATATTACCAGTAAAACAGTCGGATGGTATGACAACAATTAACTCTAACTTCAATTATGTCTACCCATAAGATCAGCCAATTCTCAAAATCCAATCCAATGTAACTAATTGTAGATTTATTTGTTATCCCTTCGGAGGACATGTTTTCACAAATATAGACTTCAAGGGATTCCCAATAAACCCCTTTACCGGTAATACAGTGAATATACGCGTATAATACTTCAGTAATTGCGGAACATTTTAGGTATAAAACCGGTATAAGTATTAAACTGCGTATGTAATACATGTATATTAACTCTACCATATTTCCCTTATTATTAACATGAAGGTTAGTGAATGCACCTTTATCAATAAGCTTTATTATTTTTAATTGTGAATAAGCTAGATTATTTTAAAGTTAACATAATTTTTATAACGAAAAATAGAGTCAGTGTCCATTTGGTCAACATATTTGGTTCGGCAAAAATTGTTGACCACAACACTTATTTTTAGGGTTTATATTTATATAGGATCTGATTTTCATAGTTAAATGATCTAAGGATTTGATATTTTTGGGGATTGACCTTTGTACCATGTGGCTATATTAAAACTGTTTTATTATACCTAGCTTACTTGAAAAGTGGGCAAATGAAACAATAGACGCCATTTCTAACGCCATCGCCAAAGAATTTATTGAAAAACCGCTGAAAAATATAATTAATTTTACCACAAAATTAAGGGCCGGAACTAACTGTAGTTTAAAAGATTACAAATCTCCAGCCATTCCTTCAAAATACCGTTCCATAGAATTATTGTTTTATGAAGCGGTCAGGAATACATTGAGTTTAGAAAAAGCAAGGTTGAAAGGCGAGGTTGAAAAGGTAGCCCAAGTTGCTAAGGCCCAGAGACTAATAGATTTGGATAAGATTAAGAATGGTACCATTAATGAGACCACAGAAACACAGGAAAACACACAAAATGGGACGAAAGCAACCGTAAAGAGCACTCCTTCAGAAGAGAAAAAGACCACTATTTCGAAAGATAGTGTCACTACACAATCAACGACACCAACAATTACATCAAAAAAGAGGGCCACTACACCAAAGAAGGTAAAGATGCCCACCTCTACAAAGAGTGACACAACACAGTCAACAATACTATCATCTAAGGACAAGATTGAAACCTCTTCTTCGTCGACAGAGAGTGTTACTACACAATTGACAAGAAAGGCATCTACGAAGGTCAAGGCCGCCATTCCAACAAAAAGGGTCACTACAAAGACGACAACACCAAAGATATCCACCTCTACATCGACAGAGAGTGATACAACTCAGTCAACAATACTATCATCTGAGAACGAGATTGAGACCACTTCTTCATCAATAGAGAGGGTCACCTCTCCATCAACAGATGCACAGTTGACAACTACACAATTGCCAACATTTGAGGTAAAGGTGTCCACTAAACAGAAAACAATACAAATATCTGTGAATCTGAAAGCGGTCACTAAACAGACGACAATACCAACGAATGTCAATATGGCCACCTCTACATC
Organism: Galumnidae sp. Gr-Ori-00277; assembly: GCA_034700165.1. NCBI lineage: Eukaryota > Metazoa > Arthropoda > Arachnida > Sarcoptiformes > Galumnidae > Galumnidae sp. Gr-Ori-00277. Next base: position 3,122 of record JAQIXI010001007.1, on the reverse strand, counting down.
GACAGAGAGTGACATTACAGAGACAATATCATCATCTGAGGACGATATTGAGGCCACTTCTTCAACAACAGAGAGTATCACTACACCGATGAAAACACAAACATCTGTGAAGTCTAATACCGTCACCTCTCCATCAACAAAGAGATTCACTAAACAGACGACAACCCCCAAACCTACCCCTACAGAGGTCAAGGCGGCCACCTTATCATCGACAGAAAGTGACACTACAGAGACAACAACGCCATCATCTGAGGACATTGAGACCAGTCCCACATCAAAAGATAGTGCCACTACAGAGTCGACAACAAAGACATCTTCGGAGGACAAGGCATCCCTCTCTAAATCAACAGAAAGTGTTATTAAAAAGTCGACACAAACTGTGAAAGCGATCACCTCTTCATCAATAAAGAGTGTCACCACAATGACGACGACACCAACGAAGGTTAAGGCGATTATCTCTACTTCGACAGAGAGTGACATTACAGAGACAACAACGCCATCATCTGAGGGCGACATTGAGACCAGTCCCACATCAAAAGATAGTGACACTACACAATCGGCAACACTGACAACATCTGTGAAGGCGGTCACCCCTCCAATACTATCATCTAAGGACAAGATTGAGACCACTTCCACAGAGGAGGACATGGCGGCCACTGCTCCCGAATAAACGTTTAAAACTTTATTTGTATTTCAAATTGGATGTAAATTATCCTTGATCATTTACTAATTACTAGAGTCTTAACATTTAGTAATTATTTAAATTAAGTCTTTTAATAAACTTTGAATTTTAGTTGAATTTAAACTATAAAAAGTTATAAATGAACTTGATCAAAATTGAATTATTAATTAATGATTCGAATACGTCTTGAATGAAGTGAATGTCGAGGACAGTTATACTGTTGACAGCAGACGGTGTTATTCCATTTGGAGACATAACAGTTAGGTTGAGGTGTGGGACAACTCTTGTGAACACACGTAAAATCCGGGGGTATTTTACAAATACAGTCAACACATATATTATCGGTTTCCAAACGGGAACCGATTGGGTATTTGCGGCCATCAAATACACAATTGATTTGATCCGAGTTGTCTCCAGTCACAGAGAATGTCCTTGCTACAAATGGCAAATAAACAATTAGTTATGTATTGAGTATATTAAGGGACAGAACTGACGGCACTTATATTCGATGGGACAGCAGTTGTTCTCGTGATAAATAGGAAGACATCCACTTTGGAATTCTTTGTCCAATTGTAAATCGCACTGGTATTTGTGGCATGCTCCACTTTCTAGAGGGTTGTCATCATTCCATTGTTCTGAACACATACATATCAGACAATTATCTTCTTCGGGATATATTTTTTGTCCCTTTTTGTAGAGTCGGTCCTTATATTTGCAGACTTTCTCTTTAGTGCTGGAAATCAATCCTTTGTTGCAGACCTGATATCCACAGCATTTATCCCATTCATATGCGAAATAGCAGTTTGGCTCCGGTCCCACTCCAAAGGCTAATTCCGGGCACTCAATTCCAATCCCGCAGTCAATAGTGGCCACCACTTGTGCCGGTGGACCCAAATCACGACATTCACAAATACGACACGGGTTTGACACAACAATACGGGAACCGATTGGATATACCCGACCCTCATATTGACAAACTTTTACACATAAATTAATGATTGAATTGTTAACTAGTTTAGATAATTTGTACCTGATGAGTTCTTTGCCAAAGAGACACAACTAAAGCTGAGAACACAATTGCACTCATAATTGAATACTGGAGTACATCCTTTCGCCCGATAGTGTTGTAAGTATTTCTCTGACACACACTGTTCAGAACAGTTCCTTTTTTGAGGATTCACTACACTATCATTTGATGAGAAATCAAAGGCTCGCCTCGGGTTGAAGTCAATGTGTCGGCTCAAACCGATCCTATTCTCAAAAGATGTCCATTCAATCGGTGACGACCTATCAATTGAGGCTTCACTGACCGAGGCTTCATTCACTCCAATGAGGCGACGGTTATTCCTTTGACTTCTTTTGGGATAACTCCTATAAAATGGCGTCACATCCCGGGTATTAAATGAATCTGTGGTCATATAGTTGGGTAACTTTGGTTGAGGCGATCGCCTCTCGATTCCAAAGTCTTTTAAATTAATTCGTTTTACATTTTTTTGGATTTGTTGGTAGAGTTCGTCACTAAACTCATCGCTTTTCACTTCAACTGAAAACAAATTATTTAATTAATAAACCATATGAGCAAGGTTAAAATGATACTTATGTGTTTTAAAAACAGAAATATATTTATTAAAACACCTTGATACTATAGTCTATAGATCTCTTAATTATTAAAAAAATATTGTAATATAATAATCAAATAGAAAGTAATGTAATAAGAAACATACCTTGAGCGTTTATTTCAAAAACCAAAATCGAGATTAAAAGCCAAATGAACATGTTCAAATAAATATTAGTCAAAGAACTGTTGAGTATTATATAAATAATATAATATAATTGAATGTATTGTCGGTTCGTATAATAATTACTATAAATGATAAGCCGTTTGAATGAGTATTTCGTCGGAAATATTATTAAAACTAATGTTTCAAAGGAGTCATACAATAAAATGAATGGAATTTTTCATTAATTCTAAGAAATAAATACATGTTTTTATAAAATGTTGAGTAAAATAATCCTTGAATTTTGATTAATACCGGTTTAGTAAACGATGAGTCAATCGCTGAATAATTATATGTAAATATATTCAAATTATATTGTCTTTTCCTATTAACTAAATGACCAGGTTACTAATAGTTGTGAACATTTTATTAATGTTTTAAAAAAGTATTGAAAAAACATTTGTTTAAAATATTGTTTTATATATTTTTCTGAATATTTTATATAAAATTTACTAAAAACTTGTATTTAAAACATTTGATAATTTATAGAAACAAATGAAATAAAATTAAATAAAATTTTGATTTAAATTTATTATATTTTTGTAATCAAAAGTTTAGTGGAAATCACAGGTAAATTAGCATAACATCAGGGATGGCCAAAGGTCTCGATCCTGAGGGGGGTATACCCTCCCCTGAGCCAAAAAATCCTCGACAGAGATAGT
>JAQIXI010001006.1:0-16456 GCA_034700165.1 Galumnidae sp. Gr-Ori-00277 | reverse complement strand
ACGAAGACTTGTATTTCAGACAATTATCTTCTGATGACCACATTTTATGAGTTCTGTAAATAATAAAGAGATTAAAACAAGTATCGATAGTATAAAACGTGTCTCACATTTATCTCACATTTATTTCAATTCATTTAAAGTCTTAATTTGAGTCCAAATAAGTCTTACATTTGAAACACATTTCAAACAAACCTTTGACTCAATTTTAAAATTCAGACAAATTTTAAAACAAAACTTACAAAAGTGTTTGTCGACCAACGAATTCAATTATATCACAATTTTTAGTCTCTTCTCCACAAAACCATTAAATATGAGAAATTCAGTCAAAGATATCAACAAATCATTGAATTCTTTTAAATTTAATTATTAAATGAACTGAAGTTTGAGAGACGACAAAACATATGGTTTTTGTAAATAAATGAGTGAAGAGTCGTTCACATAATACGTTACATATTATCGATAAATTGTTATCAAAGTTTGTTAAAAATTATTAAAATATTTTAATAATAATTATTATTAAACAAAAAAAATAAAAATAAATAATAAATAAATATTTTATTAAATTTAAATAAAATTTTGTAAATAAATTCACTTTATTTATAAAAATTAATTTCTTTGTTTCGAAACTGATTTCATGGATAACTTTTTTTCTCATTTTTATGTCTCAGATTCCTCTTGAGTTGGTATTGAAGACTGAGATGTCTAACCAGTGGCCGATTTGTGGGTATTTTCAGAGTAATGTGTTGTCCCGTCTTTTGTCGACATAATTCAATTTCTTCAGTGGTATTAAATCTCGGGTTTGGCGGCTCTGAGTAGTACTGCGAATGACTTTTTCGCTCATATCTGGGTCTGTCTGTAAACGTAACAAATAAAACTCAATTAAAGTTTGACACAAATTAGAGACAATAAGCATAAGAGTCGGGCCCTTTCATAGGGACAGAGTTTGCAAACAATTAATTTGTAAAAAGCATTTTATTGGTTTCATTGGATTTCATGCCTTTTCTTTATATTTACTTTTAAAATATTCACTAAATTTAAAGGTTTCGTGCAATTAATGAGTGAACACAAGTCCGAGTGCTGTCCAATAAGTAATTATCGCAACATTTTTATTAGTTTTTCCTAAAAATTATTGATTGAATACTTGAGTTCACTTTTCAGAGTGTTTTCCAACTCAAGTATTCTTCACTTCTATTGATATTAAGATTAACTCCTAATTGAATTGAAATCTCTTTGAGTGCCATAAGATTTGTATTCATTTGGCGAACGCCTCGGACTTACTTCAGAGCAGATGGTCAGCATTGACCGCTTGCAAGAATTTTTCGGCCCGGCTATTATCGTAGAATAGGAGGTACCCGAATGGTCGCCACCGGCTGACCCGTTCCGATGTAAATGTAAACTATTAGTCATTATTCTGGAGAAGTGTTGTTTGAAAAGTTTCGTCGTCAAAGTATAGAGGACTGGGTTTAGAGCTGTTCATAGAATCAATTAGTTTACATAAAAATATTTCTTTGAAAAACAGACCGGAATTAACGGGAAGTAAGAATATTGCGATCACTGCGTAAAGCGAGTCGTTTATAGGAACCCCTGAAGTGATTCAAATGAATTGATTTTATTAATAATAAATATTTAATAAATAGTGTGAAGTCATACCCGCGAGGGCTAAGATTTTGATGATAACGATAGGCATCCAACACAAGCAATCCGTCGCTACAATAAAACCACACCTTTTGGCGATATTTCGGTCCTGTTTTTGTTGAGTTGTTCGAAGCCCGACCGCAGAACTGGTAATTGTGAAGGACATACTTATGTAGGCGTACTTTCATTGAGAAAATAGAATATTAATGAAAAGAAAACTTTGAAGAAGACCTACAGTTATGAAAGCAAACGCTACAGAATTTATGCCACAGAATAAGAACAATGAATACTCCCAGCCTTTACTGTACGGGTCATGTATTTGGAGCGCCAGACAGACACCATTACTCCCATAGAATTCATCGCCAAATGTTTGGGAATCAAATAAGGGAATGGCTGCCAACATGATTGACACAATCCAAACAGTGGTCATCGACATAATCGCAAAGGATTTTGTTCTTCTTTTAAGACTGAATGGGTATAAAACCGAAAGGTATCGATCGATAGTAATGATAGTAAGGGTGAAGACCGAGGCCTCACTACTTATTGTACTGAGAAGACCACAGAAGTTGCACTGCCAGCTGTCTCTCCACTGTTCTTCGTGTCTAATATATTCTCCTCTGAAGAGTGTGTCGTAATAAGCGATTATGAATAGATATATACCCATAATAAGGTCAGCCAATGCCAAGTTCTTAATGAAGAAGGAGTGGACCTGAAGTGTGAATCAGTTTTATATAAGAATCCGAATCACAAAATAAATAAAATTAGGAAATGCATTAAAAGATAATTATTTTTAGTTATTGTTTGAGCCGAACATCAAATAATCAAAAGAAAAAGCTATTGAACTGAAGACCAAAAATAAATATTATTCGAGTGTTTAGTCGACGAAAATGAAACTTAATTTGATTGAAGTGTTTATTCTTATTATTATGTAATTTCTTATTAGTTTAACAAAAATAAACGTTTGATTCGATTGGATTCGTGTTACAAATAATAGTAAAGAACTACTCCTAATGGTTGAGGTAATAGTGGTTTGAGGTAATCGATAATAACTGTTGTCATACTTCGTTCATCTCATGCATCATCATTCGACTGATCAGCACAAATAAGTTGCCCACACAGGCCACCAGTGCCACAATCCATACGCTCACTCGAAGTATCACATTATCCAAAAGATGCTGAAAACTACTTATGCCGTCACCTCTGGGTTCACAAATCCGGACGTGAAGTGCATACGAACACAGTTTAAAGTCATCGAAATAACTGTCAAACAAAAAAAATCTCATTATCTTAAAGAGTATTTAAATAAGAATTACATAAATATTTAATAACTTATGAATCATAACATAAACTCAATCCATAAGAAAGTAATGAAACAAAAATAAAAGTTTAACTCAAGTATTCATACAATCATTGTTTGAATTCTTTTATCTCATGTCTTGATATTAATTTTAATTGTTTGCTATAAACAGAATATTCTCAAGTATTTGACCAAATATCAAACCAATTGTTAATGAGGTGAAGACATAACTTTTTTCTATTCATTTATTTATTAGACTTATACTAGTTTCTCACTTGTTCTTGATGAAATATTTCTTAAGACAAGTCACTTCAAATATTATAGTGAGAACGGAAGATAACTGTCTTAAGAAATATTTGTTCAAGAACAAGTGAGAACCGAGTATTAAAGATAATCTATTCGTGAGATTTGTATTCAAAGAAAAAAAAGTTGAAAACGAACTCAAAAATAACTTTTTCGCTGAATAACTGTCTGTCAGTGGAAACACATTTGAGAGGTGTTGTCATTCGGTTCGTCGCAATCAATAAAAGTAAACGTCATTTGACTTACATGTGTGTCATTGAAGTTAAATTATCAAATATTCCGTCACCGAGTCTTCGGAATGGATTCTTACGAAGATCTCTAAAAAAGAAATAGTTCTCAAATAATCAATTCTGGGATAAAAAATAATCTATTCGTGCGAAACAAAATCCTTATTGTAATCTGAGATATGCAAGAGCTTCTTATAACTCATCGAATCATAACTTTGGGGCAAAACATTATAATGAAATGCAATTTTCATTACATAAGTTATATAATTATTAAATTTATTTCTTTTAATAAACTTATTCTCTATTCTTCCACTTATTTGACAAAATTGAAGATAAATTATATTTTGAATAAAAGAGTTCACATTCTTTACATGTCTTTAGTTTTTTTTAAATAAAATTTAATTCTAAGAAAACACTCAAACATTTGTCAAATTTGTTTGAATAATAATTCAAAAATAATAAAAGAATTTGCAAGAATATTTGCAGATGTCTTACAATGATTCGATGTTATTAAGCATGGTAAAGGAACTGGGACCAAATGTATGAATTCTGTTATTACTTAAGTCACTGAAAGAGAAGACAATTATTTGATATTTTTCTTAAGAATAGTATTCAATATTTTATTTTCAAATAAGACCTACAGTTTTAACAAAGTATTCAATTCTCCGAAACTACTCTCTCCGACATATGTTATGGAATTATACGCCAAAGATCTGCAAAAAACAAAATATAAATATAAAACATTTCCGATATTTAATCAAATATTTGGAAAAATAACTTTTTTTTAAAGAAAAGTTTTGATGAAATAGTTTATTGTCTATGAATTTGTTTCAAAACTTCTTTTGTGTTTTGGTTTTAAGAGATTTTTTTTTCTTTTGTTTTTGTTTTTTGAAAATATAATATTCGTATTCAATAGAAAAATAACTGAAATAACAATTTTTGATTTTTTGTTCGCATTTTGTTAAGGCATTCAAAGAGGAAATAATGAACATAAGTCTCATACAATTTCTGCAAAATGTTTGCCACAAAAAAAGAATTTTAAAGGAATTGAGAACAAATTGGGCTAAACTCAAGTTTAATTTAAACAACAACTTGTACTAGGCAAGTCTAAGTTAACTATTATTATTAATAATAATATAACTTTCATTTATTTAATGATAATTTTTTTTTTATAAAAAATATGAAATTTTTTCTTTAATTATCGATAAAAAACAGAAAAATTATCAAAAAATATGAAACTGATTTCTTATATGAACAAGGGTATTTATTAACAATAAATTATTCGATTCTGTTTTTTCCAACTTTTTGGCTAAAAAATAAGTCGAATATAACTTGAAATTCGTTTTTGAAAAAATTTAAAGAAATTATTTAAAAATATTAATAAATTTGAATAAAGATATGAATTATAGACAAATTTATTATATCGTATTTCATTCAAAGAATTTCTATGAAAAATATTCAATATTAATAGCAATATTTGTATTACCTTGCTAACTGTTAACTAACAGGTGCTAAATCACAAAATGCATTTATAAGTCATTTTGTAAAAAAATCTGGAATTTATTATTAAATGTCACTAAAATGTCATTTAATGCAAAATACATGTAAGGGTATATAATTTGCATGTTCATTAGATTACTTTTAAATTCATTTCAAGCTTGTAAAACCTTTTGAGTTTAGAGTAAACCTGGTATTCTCTTTTTTATCTACTAAAAGCTCTAAATAGTAATAAAAGAATAAAAATGAAGTCTTTTAAAGCAAATCTCAGCTAAAATTGATTTAATTTGAATTTAATCTTAAAATGAGTGCTTAAAAAGTGATGAATAAAATCACTTACTTTTAAGCTATTATTTAGAAATGAATTTATTTAAATAACACTTTATTTTACGAAACACTTCTCTTTTCCTCTTATTATAAATAATGACTTAAGACTGAAGACTAGAATTTGATTAATTATTCACTTAAATTGTTATAAATTATGTTTTTAATGGTAGATAACCAGAAATAGGATAATAAATTGCCTGCAAACTATATACAACGAAAAACGCAACACTTTTCCTGAAAATGTTAAAGAAATTTGTTTGATCTTGATCATCATTGAAATATAATTCACTGATCGATGAATGCATACATTCCTTATAATGCAGTTCATTATAAGGCTTTCTATAAGAAAATAGGAAAAGAAATAAAATTGTGTAAAACTTACAGCGATCGCAAGGAATTCAATCCCCAGAATATATCGGAGGCCACGTATTGGATAAGATTTCGAGACAAAGATCTGTCAATAAACGAGCAAAACATCAAATTTAGAAAAACAAGTATTTATACATAACTCGAAATACAAATTATAACCCAATTATAATATAATACTTTTCTAATAAATATTCATTTGTTGTCACAAAACTAATTAAACAATAATAAAGAGATTTAGTCTTAAATTGAATGCAATTCTTTTCTGCGAAGAAATTCAATTATTCCTTTATTTGCAAAAGTTATTCTGATTTGATTGAATATAACCTCAATAAATGAACTTGCATAGATTTTTACTCTTTTAATTAATTTATACTTAAAAAGGATTTTTTTTCGGTAATTTGAAAGGAAATTTTCAGAGAAAAAAAGTTAATAGATGAGTTAAAGCTCAAGCTTTGATGGATTAATTAATTCAAGGGCTCAATATTTACTTCTGACTGATTGCTATTTACATAAAAATTATTTCCTCTTTTATTCAAATTATTAAAATTAAACAAAAATATAGGTTTGAAAAAATTGAAAACAAGACTCAAAGTGAATGACAAATGTGTCGCTCATTCTTTGACATTCATTTAGTGATTTTGAACTGACAAACAGTTTGATAAATTTACAATTTTGTAACTTATTTTTGCAAGTACAATGTACAAGTAATGTACAAGATAACTAATACTCTGACTTTTGACAAATCAATAAAATCCAGTTTTACCACAACTTATGTGAAGTAATTTAAATAATTTTTATTTTAAGATATAAAGCATTTGTTTCGCAATTTTTTTTATCCAAATGTTGTAATTATTACTAATTATTCGAAAATAAGTTTAAATTTTAATTCATTAAAATTATCAAAATCTAAATAATGGGTTCAGAATAGAGTAATTCAACCCAAAGGGACAAACATTTTTATAATCCTAAGAGACTTCTAAACAATTTCTCCAATTAATTATAGATAAGTCACAAAACATAAGCCTTTTGTGATATAATTTTAAAAATTGTGTTCACTCACAAAGTTTCCAATTCTTCCAAATTGGAAAAGACATCATTTGGAAGAATAGACAAAAGGTTTCCATCCAACCAAAGTATTTTCAGCCTGGTCAATGGGTCAAATATTTGTTGAGGTAAATCCGTGAGACGGCAATCCCTTAAATCTCTTTCATTAAAACAAAAGTAATGATTATTTCGTTGACAAATCGATGACAGACTTACAGTTCGGTCAGATTTGACAAACCATCGAAAGAATTTGGTTCCAAATGAGAGATCGGATTATGAGATAAAACTCTACTCAAAAACAAAACATATCTTTAATTTCAGTTCTTTTTATTAAATTTAATTTCACTGAAATGTTTCTAATTTTTTCTGATATGACTTAATAGTGAAATAAAAAAAAAACAATAAAAACGAAATTTATTTGTTTTATAAATAAAATCTTTTGAGTATTTTTAGAAAGTTTTGAAGTTTTTATAACTTAAATGAATGACTGAAAGGTCGGTAAAAATGAATAATGACTTACAATAAACTTAACGCCTGATTGTTTTGAAACGTTTTACTTCTGATGGTTGAGATTTTATTGCCACTAATATAGAGATGTTGTAGTCTTTTCATACCTTGAAATGACTTCTTCTCAATAGATATTATTTCAGCCGCCGTTAAAATGCTATTAAATTAATAATTCTTATTATATTCCTGCAACTATTATACTCTTACATATAATAGTTTAGCCTTAAGTATAGTATTTGTTGAATTCAAATTACTTTAAAAGATATAAACAAAACACTTGTTGTATTGCATTCATTTATTGTACGGAAAATAACTACAAGAATACTAACAGTTTATTATATTATTTGAGAACATTTGTTCGTAACTAAACATTATTTGTTTAGTTTTAGTTAAAGAATATGTAGTCTGACTCTAACCGGAATCAAACATAAAATCCCATTATTTGTTAGGAATCTTTTTTGTCATTTTGTCAAAATGACTGATTATTTTTGTTTAGTTTTATATAGAGTTCAACAAATATTTAAAATTTGGATTTTTTTATTTTTCTCTTTTATTAATGATTTGTAAACATTTGTTAAAAAATAAATTTTAAATTAAAAAAAATCGATAATTCCGGTCCTTTTAACTCGTTTTTAATTTTCATGCATTTCATAATGAAAAAATGAAATGGATAACTTTCAATTTGTTCAAACAACATTTTAATCTTGTAATGAGTTTTTTAATAATTAATTGTCTCATATTTTAAGTCACAAAATGAATACTTAAAGAAAATTCTTTACATTTAATCAGAGTTTAATACAAAACTAATAAAACTTCACTAAAAAGTTCTTAAAACTTTTTAATTAACTAAAAACGATTTGCAAGATATGAAAATAGATACTTACAGTCGAGTTAACTTGTTAAAAGGCTTCTGAAAGCTCTTCGCATTAATCGAGGTCAAATAATTTCCCGAGAGATCGCTATCAACAAAAGAAAATAGTATTAGATTTTTTCTATTCATTATATTTTGCATTATTAGACATCAACTCATTTGTGAAGGTTATTATGAATTTATGACCATGTTCAATCACTATTAAATGTAAAAATATATGGCTTTAATATAAATATATTTTCAGAGATTTATGCAAAAACTTATGAAAAAAAAAACATTTTTTAAAATAAATAATTTAATAAATTTTATTAATACATAAGATTTATAATTTGATTTTAAAGTGAAAACATTATATAAATCAAAATTTAAAATCTATGGACTCTTTGGAGTTATTATTTTGTTTTCTTAACTCGTATTTTTAAAATCAACAAGTTCAATGTAACTGAGTTTTCAAAAAAAAAACCCATTTATTATATCGCGGAAAATGCCATTACTATGTGTCATACTGTTGTCATTTAATTTTGTAAATTTCCATGTTAATTTAATTTAAAATAATTTTTTTATTTTAATTATATATATTTGGTTTGAAGTGTTGAATATAATTAAAATTTATTTAAATTTCCTTTTTTTTTAATTTATTACTTTTGCATTATTTTTATCTTTTTTTTCGACTAAAATGGAATTTTACTCAATTGCAGGGATTTTTTGTTGGAATTTTGATTTTGATGGAACATTTTAATTCATTAGGAGTATAGGATTCGTTAGGAATAATGATTAACGTTTTAATTAGGAGTATAGAAAAATATAGACATTTCATATAATAAATTATTATTAATAAGTTTAGCAAAAAGTGATTGAACTTAAAATTTTTTTCTATAATTAAATAAAATAATTGGATTTCATCCAAAATGACTAAAATCTCATTCATATAAAATCTTAAGAAGTTTAGCACAAAAAAATGCCATAAAATAGTTATTTAATATTAATATTGAGTTATCATAAATTCCATCCGAAAAAAAGTTCACTGATTATTATAAGTGAAATACAATAGTCTTTTGTTAATAGAATTTTCTACTAAAATAGAGAAGAGATCACATTTTCTGCTCTAATAATATCTTTTTTTGCCCAAAACCTCTTTATTCAGACATTAGATAATAAAATGCAAATATGCACTCAATTTCTTATGTCCAACAAAGTATAAATAAAATTGCATTTATCAAGAACAATTTAAGAGCAATTTCTAGTGTCACAAAACTATAGTTCAGCATATCTTCTAAAAATTAGGTTAACTTTAATAAACTTAATTTCTATGGATTATTATAAACGAGGAAATAATTAAATAATTCTGCCATTAATTGAATTCTTAATGAATTTTTGATATGAATAGAAAGTGATTTTCATAATATATTCTTACAGTTCTTCGATTTCTTGGGGCAAATCTATTGGAACGGAATAAAGATTTCTGTGTTCACAGAATAGACGAAATGAATAACAAGAACACATCTCTGGAATGTGTGCTAATAGACATCCCTCCTGTTTCAGTTTCTCTCGGTCTTCATCAGGTCTTTTTCGAAATAAATTGTTATAATATTCCCTTTTATGAGAATCCTCTGCAAAAATATTAATTAAAATAATTAATATTATTAGTATTAATATTAATTAAAAACAATCACATCATTAAAATCTTTGTTCCAAACGTTACTAATTTTTAATGTTTATATTCATCGATAAAATTGATTTCTCAGTTGAATATAAAACACAAAAGAGTTATTCCCTTTCATATTTTATAGCTCTGCCTCTTTGCGATAAAGAGTAACACTCATATGTTACGACTATTCATTGGTAAAGAAAAGACATCACATAAATTACTACTGAAGAGGAAAAGCTTATCCCTTAACCAATAAACTGATTGAATTTATGATTTAGAGGAACAAAACAAAAGTCAAAACAAATTAATAAAATCTTTTCGTAAACAATCTATAAATTAGAGAAACAAAAAAAATGTCATTGATCATTTTAAACACAACAATCAGGAACATTTCCTATAAGTGGAGTACTTTTTTTGTTAAGAATTTAAGTCTAAATTTAGAAAAATAGCTTTTCCTGACATTTATTGAATGAATTTTACCCTAAAAATTGTATCAAAAGAGAATTCTTTTGAGAAAAAAAGTGAAAATAAGAAAAATTGTTAAAATCCGGTTGAATGCAGTTTGAAAAGAGTTGTCACAAAAGAAAATTGTTGCGTAATCAGCGATTTCTTGCAATGACTAAAACTAACTTGATAAAAACTATATGCAATATTGATTTGCAATCAATCGGATGTTAAAAATTTCATAATTTTATGTTTTTTTGTAAACTTTTCATTAAATTAATTTTGTGATAAATACTGCAAATTATTCAAAGAATATAATTTAAAATGTATTCTAAATAACTTTAAGCACTCAATTCTATTATTTATTTAGAAATTTAATAATAAAATATAGGATAATTAGCAAAAGTCATTTACCACAAAGAAGTTCATCTGATCCGTCGGGACAGTCTTTATTTCCATCACAATTAAGCTTTTGTTTAACACAAATTGAAGAGTTATTACACGGGAAATATCCAAAATCACATGGGGCCATCATTGTAGATTTACTGAGATCACCTTGTTTATTTTTTAAATTTTAAACTGTGAGTCATAATTAAAACAAAATAAAACAAATTATTACCACATTTTGAAGATTTGATGGCAAAGATTACGACAATAAATAAATATAACTTCATTTCTATTATTGAGTGATATCTGAAGAATTAAATAACAAAAATTAATTTATCCAAACATTAGACGAAAATCGTTTCAATTATTGAAGAAAATTTTGTTTACCTAATGATTGACAACGATATGAATGACTAACATTTAGTTGCAATGATTTGAACTTTTTTCTATTCGGATGAGTTTTCAATTAAGTTCAGCAAATAATGTTCGGATGAGTTTTTCTTTAGAATATTCCTAAAAACTGTTACCAAATGTGAGACGAATGTCAGAAAATGCATAAAAATATAACAGAATTTGTATTAATTAAAAGATTTTTGTTATTCTTTCAGCGATTTGTATACAGAATTGTAGAGAAATTTATTTATAGAAGACTTGAATAAAATCAATTGACGTATAATTCGGATAAAGTTAGCACAGAATGAAGAAAGGAATATATTATTTGCTTATTTAGTGCTTTACTTGTGGAGGGCTTGAAATGTGCGGACAACCGACGATTGAGTCGATTTGTAGCGCACAAAATCAGTGCTAATTTCCTTTAAAACATTTAAAATTAGTTTTCAGTTTCCTTTCTTTCAGAATAATTAGCGTCAGATCAGTAGTCGGAGTCGTTTTGCCTCTAATTTGAAGTGATTTATATTAAAGCAAATATAGAATCGAAGGTCGATATCACTGAAGATGTCATCGAAGACTTCTTACGCTGACAATTGACAAACAGAAATAAATGACTCAATGCCTAAGACTATGGATGAGTAGAGGAAATACTAACTGTTGTCATGACTCAAATATTGACAAAAGACTTATTTTGCAATTTTAATACAATTTAAGCAAGGTACTAATTTCAATTTTTGCTAATTCTTTAAAAATGATTAAATGGAGAACTTCTTAGTGGAGAACAAAATCACTTCAACTTGTATTGAGTTTTACCTCAACTCTAACCATATTCTTGGATATAGAATCTCGAGGGTAAATTGAGATTCCTTGGAAAACTTATCCAGAGTATTTTATTACTCTGAAATGAATGGGATATCAATACTTTCAAAAAAAGAAAAAATATTTTGATTGCATTGAATTGATTTTTATGTAAAAGTCATTCAGAGATAATATTCTCATTGAAATCCTTGTAATCATTTCTTTTGATTTATATATTTCTTTACTTTTCTTGACTCTCAGTTTATATAAGAGATATAACAGATTATATGTTTGAGAGACACTTCAAACACATAAAAATTGATTCACTTATCAAATAACTGGTTATAAGCGCACAAAAATATTGGCTCAGAGGTGGGAAAACCCATCACTTCTCCCAAATTCAATAGTGAACAAACTTAACAAGAACAAGTAGTTTACTGATAGACATATAAACAGAAGAATTATTTTCGAAACAAAATCTCAATCTTTCAGTAAATGAGTCGTTAAAAGTAAAACAATAATTAGAGTAATTGTCATTCAATTAAATGCAATAAAAGAAATTTAGTTAATTAGAGGCATTGTATGCAATAAAGTTTATTGAATAAACTTGTTTACTCCATCTTCATTTAATTTTCGCTAATCAATGTAAAAAAACATACAAGATCATCATTACTAATAATCCCTTCAAAATTTTTGATTAAATGAATGATAGATTAAAATATTGAAAGTTTTCTTTGAAACTAAGATATATTATGTCATTTGAATTTTGACAGATTTTCCTTGATTCAAAATTTGAATCAAGGAAGTAGATCATTTCTTAATACAAATAATAGCTTGATCAATTACTAGTTACAAATAGTATAATCAATTAAGTTATTTTGAATAGTTTTGTAAACATTTATTACAAATGAAAGGAAATGTCATAATTGGGAGCATTTCCTCCAAACAAATCGAAAATATTTGTCAAAACAAGAATTCAATTTTAAAGTAATTATTTTTCGACATTTGATTACAATTCCGAAAAAGTTTACTCTGAAGAGTGTTTTTCTCTAAAACAGAATTAATTAAATATTTTTTAATTTTGTTTCTAAACTTAAATTGAATTCTCGAAACAGAAGTTTTCAAAAGTTTGTAAAATGAAAGTAAATGAAAGTAAACAGAATTTGAAATTTAATTTTGAAAACGAATTGAAATAAGTTTTTGATTAAAAGCTATAAAAAGTGGAAAATAAACTAAACTTTTGATAAATTTATCGTTAAAAATGAGTTATAGACTAATAACTTATATAACTTATAAGGAATTACCTGAAAATGATTATCATTTTAAGGAGTTTTTGAAGAGATTTCCAAATCGAGTCCAGATTTGACACACTTTTTAAATATCGGACCAAAAGTCCAAAAAAAACTACTAAAGAGTTGTCCACATTCTTAGTGACTGAAATGCTTTTCATTGAGACAGTATTAAAGATGTAGTGGCGAATGCACAGCATCTGACAACTGCGCCCTGTTTTAGACCAACCATATATCAGACACGAGTCGAGAGAGAATCTCATTAATTCTTTCACTTTATTTGACTCAAAAAAATATAATCCAACGAATAAACCATTGATTTTATTTATGAAAAAAAGTCAAATGAAATGTCATTTATTTTCACATATTCTCTGAATAAATACAGAGTTGGGTCATCACTTCAATAGCACAGCACTAATATTTGCAAACTTTAAGAATTTTGCAAGGATGAAAAAATAAGCTGATAGTAGAAAGATTAAGCTGGAAAAAATGCTTACTTACAACCAGTTCATCTAGGTCACATCTCCCGATCAATGATAGAATGAACAGTTTACTTAAAAATCTACTCCTAAGTCGGGATCTTCTTTTTGTGGGTCATATCGCAAAGAAGAGACACAAAAAAAAACAATTTTGGGTGCAGACAAACCAGGTTTGTCAAACCTTGGTAAAAATTCTTGAGATGAATTGATTGCAGTCTTTATATGAAAAGGCAATTGCTTTAAATCTTAGTACTCCTACTTTCGCTTTTGACAAAAATCAGTGCAATTAAGTCTATCAGTTATACTGATTCAGTTTTTTTTGTAGCCATTGAAGGCCAAAACGAGACTTACCTTTTGGTGACGGATCACAATAACAAAGAGTCAAATAAATAGATTTTAAACTTTTCGTATTTCTATAAATTATTTCCACCGAAAGAAATGTAATAAAAATATATAAATAAAAAGTTTAATAAAAATAAGTAAAGCACTCAATATATACCTGATTTTAAAACTCAAGTTTACATATGAATTACTTTAAACATTTTTTGACACTTTTTTAAGAATATATTGAAAACTGTTTTCAAATTTAAGATCAAATAATTTTGAGTTTTGAAATATTTTATATAATATAACCGCAAATCATTTGTCAAATGCAACGAAAATCAATATTTTTAACAATATTTCGACAAAACTTACAAATGACTGTTCAATGAATACATTCCTTAAACTTTAATATAAAGTAAAATCTTTTTTCGCGACAAATAATAAATGAAAAGTATTTGAAATTAATTACAGGAATTACCCATCAATTAAAGGGAAATAATTGATTTGAAATGATTTGAAGGCTATAAAGTATTGTTTACTTCTTAGAACTATTAGTAAGCTAGGTCTATTAAGTTTAATTGATGAAAGTTTGAATAATTGAGGTATAATTTATGGAATATTTCTATAGAAATGATAATGGTACGTTAAAAGTGACACGTGTAGTATTTGATAATAATCTTGTAGACTTAAAATAACCATAACTTTTATGTAAATAAGAAAATATTAATAATTATATAAGGCACAACCAAGGTAATACTGGGGTAAAGCTATACTAATCTATTCTATTGAATGCATTATTAATATATTGAATGAATTAAATTTGTTTTCTTCATTAAATGCAGGAATTGTTTGATTTTTACTACAATTAAGCGATAATTTGATGATAACGTGATTTATACCAATAATAGCATAACATTCCTAACATTATATCAATAATTTGTTGCAATGAAGTGCTCTAATCATAAGTGTTATATAACTTATAATGGATAGACTAATGCATTAAACATAATATTCTGTTCTTCGGCTCAACAATTGTTTGATTTGTTGAAACTTTCAGTAATAATATCTATTTATTATATTTATTTATTTTTGAAATAAATTTTATTAGAATTTAAATCTTTGATTCAATTGACGGCATTTAAGTTCAATATTAGGGAATTGAAATCGCAATCATTTTTAGTAAACTATTTATTGATCCAATTTTTTCTTCAGTTGGGATAAAGCAATGAGTCGTTCGTCTCTCCATTTCCGGCGTTCGGGCAGTTTCTCGACTGGAATTCGTTTATTCATTTCTTCGACAACTATTTGAGCGCCCTTTTCGTTGAGACTAAAGGTAGGGTTTGGACCAAAGTCATTGCAAACGCTTTCCATACTTTTTCCATATTTTTCAAAATATTCTTTCATTCCTTTGAAACAAATAGATATCCAACAAATGATATAATAAATGGATATACTTTTCAAAAATAAATTGGAAAAAAGATGAATTACCCGTAGCGTTGAGATGTGCTGTCTCCCAGGGGCCCATAAAAGCCCATCTGAGTCCAAATCCATCAGCCATAACAGTGTCGACGTCTTCAACACTGATGACATCGTCGGCGATCAGTCGATAGGTTTCACTGAGAATCGCGTATTGAATTCGATTCCCTATAAATCCATTGACTTCTTTCTTAATCAGAACTGGTTTCTGTCCGATAGTTTTGAATAATTCCAGAGTTCTTTTAGTGATACTTTCGTCCGTCCATTTCGTTGGAATTATTTCGACCAAAGGTATAAAATAGGGCGGATTCACGGGATGGCCAACAATTACTTGACTTCTATGCTTAAGAGGTTCTGCAAATAGTGAGGGCAATATACAAGAAGTACTGCTACACAGAACTATAGAATCCGATGCGATTTCATCCAATTGTTTGAATACTTTTCGCTTTAACTCCAAGTCTTCAAAAACGCATTCCTTTTAAAGAATTTAATGATTTTCACAATATTTTAGTTAATTAATGACTTTTCCATTCGATAAATGAGTTCAAAGTTAAATGAAATTAAAAAGACTTTTCGGTTAATATAATTATAATTAAATGTAATTTTTATTATAGGAATTGAGTAAAACATAGTCTTAATTAAATCATTAATTGGTCTCATATTTTATTTGCGAACAAAAAACTAATTAAATTTGAAAATAAATCAATGAATAAAAAGAAGAAAAGAAGTGTAAATAACACTCAAATAAAGGCAATTAATGGGAATTTTGCCGCAGAGGAACGGCATAACTATTAATTGGATGTAAGGAAAACACCATTTAATTAATGAATAGAGATTTGAAAAGTGATTCTGGTCAATCTTAAGTTTGAGACAAAACAAGTCATCAAATAAATGTCAAAACAAATGCTGATATCAAACCGTTTAAGACATCCCCTAAACATTTATTTTCAATTAATCGGTTGAATATTCTATAAATTGCAATAAATTAAAAATCATTTTATTTATAAATAAAAGCTATTAATCGACTCTAATTAAGTGGACTCAAACTTAATTAAATCAAATACTGATTAAATTTTCCGAATTATTTCATTAACTAAACTTTGACTAAAAAGAAATTTAAAACCATCTCTCTCTCTCTCTCTCT
>JAQIXI010001005.1:0-16456 GCA_034700165.1 Galumnidae sp. Gr-Ori-00277 | reverse complement strand
GGAATGAATGAATATGGTTAATTAATAATGAACTATTCTTTAATAATAAATTAACCGACACAAGTATAGACCTCAAGTTTTTTAAAACAAATTTAATAGACTATTAGATACTAATATTAATAGTATTTCATGCATTCATTTAGTAAATCGAAAACAATAATTATTTTAATTTCAAACAAAAAGTCAATTATTTAGAAATTAGTTTTTATTTAAAATATAATTTAAACTACACTCAAATCCAAAAATTATTTTTTAAATAAAAAAAAGAGTAATTTAATAAAGAATTAGAAAATTAGAGTTATTCACAATTAAAAGAGAATATTTATATCTTCAAAATCTGATGTAAAAATTAATGAATACTCTAAACTCAAGAATTGAAAAACTTATCTTTCAATTTATAAATAGAAATTCTATTTGAAAGAACATTTCATTTTGTTTTAAAGAAAATATTTTTGATGTTATTATATGTCGTTTTATTGAAAATTTTGGTTTAAAATAAATGAAAGGGAATGCAATGGATTGAGTGGTTGTCGGAAATAATATCAAAAATTGAAGAATTTTACCGCAATTCAGTTTATACTAAAAAAACGTTTGAAGAGATCACAACTCTTGAGATATAATTTATAAAATAAATGACTTTTATTGGAATAACAAAATCATTTTCGACGGCTTCCGAAGTGGAGTTCTTTTAAATATAATTCAAATATGAAAATATAATACGATTTTTGATAGCAAACAAAGATTTGGATTTTATAAGTGTTTTGTTATTTCTATTCAAACAATCATTTATTTCTATTTTGAAAACCTTTTCAAATATTTTTCAAATGTTTTTTAAATAAACTCCGATTTGTTGAACAAACTTTATATAACTCGAGAATAAACATTATTCTCATTGACATATGAAGAGAAAAGAGAGATCCCATCTATTTATGGATGGCTTTGTTTTGGCACTTTCTTCTACAAAGAATTGATTTAGAACTTTACCATGATACTTCTTATTATTGATTCGGTTTAAAAATTTGAAGTTTAAAGTATTTCTGTTCTGAAATGCTTTGCAATAATTAAAAGATGAAAAATCAATATTTGGATCAAATAATCGATAGAATTGTTGCTAACCTTTAGAATTAGGGAAAGCATTGAAGTATGAAATGACTTCTTTCTGAAAGTGATTAATTGAATTTCAATGAATGCTTACTTCAGTTCAATTGAAAATATTTTATCTAAAAACTAGTGTCGTATTGAATGCATCCTTAGAATAGACAATAAAATGTGTCTTCAAGTGACTGACTTTGTGTTAACTTTTGTTGGGATACAAAACTATTCCGTGCATTGAATGTAAGTAACTAAACATTCAGTGCTATAAAGCATATGAGTAATGAATAATTACTAATTAGTCTTCGAAATGAGTCGACTTCAGTCTAGTTTTAATTAATATTAATGAATTTGAATTAGAGGTAATCAAATGAAAGATAATATAATTTGGTTTTCATTATTTTCAGGGAATATATTATTGCAATTCTTTCAACAAAATTCTATTAAATTCTTGAAATTCTTACGAACCAAATGTTTTGTCAAATAATTACAAACATTAATAAAGTACTCAAAAGTAGTCAAAAGCAGAGCCTAAGTATTAACGCATTCTTTTTAAAACTACATTTTCTAATAATATCTGTAATTTTCAGTTAACTGAAGCTTAAAAATTTTGTTGCTTACTCATATGTTATAAAAGATAGTTGAATCAGGCCATTGCTTATCTTGCATAATTCTAATAAATTTTCAGCGAATGATTCTTTTGAAAAATTTGAAAATTGAGGCGAATATCAATTTAAAGTTGATATCGCATTCAAATATTTGTTTTGAAAAATGGGTTTAAATACTAATTATATGACTCCTTATTCTATTGAAAGTCAGAATTATTACCCAAAAATGATTTATTCAACGATTAAAAGCAAAGATAGAACGTAATAGTAATGGTTATGAATGCTGTGACTATTAAAATGCATGAGTTTGTGATAAATGGTAACTGACTAAACAAACGACTCTTCACAACATCCAAATCCCCGAAGAAGAAGAAAATCTTCAGTTATTCTCTGTTTTTTAGATATTATTATTATTATTATTATTATTCTTTTTTTCTGTTTCTCAATAATAAGAAATCACAGCAAACAAACAATAATAAATTGAAACCCTATTTATGATCGGCACTAATATTTGTCGGATCATTTTATGCGATAATTCTGATTCATATTTTCATAAATCTCTAAATAAGAGGATTTTAGTGAAAAAGATGTCTCTTCTAAACAAAACTAATGGCACTCTTCTCACAAAAAAAAATATTTTTTTCCTTAAAATTGAGAATAAAAGCAATACATTTGAAATATAATTTTCCATTTGAGACAAACAATTCATACCATTTAACTTTTTTTTAGTAAATGGTTCGCACAAATGTTAAACAAAACCATAACTTTTTTGTGATTCAAAGCACAAGTTCTCACTTTAGTACTAAAACTCATAATTATATAAATATTTCTCAATTGTTTTGAAACAAAGCTATCATTAATTAAATTATATCAGAAATGAGAGAATTAAGGAGTGGCTAAATTCATGTGTTGTATGTGAATGTTGAATACCCTGTATATGGCCTTTGATTGAATCTTGGACATACAAGAAACACAATTCGAGAGAAAAATTGTTTGGTTTTATTGGAGAAATAAATGCTTTGATATTTGATTGAATACTATAAGAAAAGGCAATATTTGTTGGTTGAGAGGAATGGCAGTACTATTAGTCACTGATATCTAAGGCTCATATCGTAATTGACTAAATGATCCGTTATTTCTAAAGACCTAAAAGTACAGTACATTTGGTCCAAAAGAATGGATCTATACTTGAATTTTATATCTATACTTACTTTTATGGATTTACGTCATTCTTTGTTAAGTCTTTTGGATTGAATGCAATTGAATACAAATATAACTTTGTTTCAGTTCCGGCATACGGGAGCCTCTCTATCTCCAGCAAGGTCATTTGGTCCTGCAGTAATAAAAGGCATCTGGCACAATCATTGGGTCAGATATATTCACTTCATATCAATATAATGTGATAAATGTATTTTATCTCAGGTTTATTGGGTCGCACCACTTATATCAGGAATGGTCAGCGGTTTCACATATGAATACATCCGTTCGACCTCTTCTAATGAGTGCCAAACTCTAAAGCGATCGTTTAGAAGACGAGCGGCTGCACAGGGCGTCAAACGCGACCAGAGCAGTAATTTAAGTAATTATGAAACTGAATTCACCATCACTTCAACAGAATGTCCTCGTTATTGATAAAAGCCATTAAACTGAAACATTTCTAATTCAATATTTGCCAAATAATAATCACAACATTTATTGAATGCTTTCAATGAGAAAAACAAAGTCAAAGTCAATGGCAGTCAATATTTGAATCTTTTAGTCAATTGACATCAATTGAGTCACATTTGATTTTTTACTTACTTTCAGTCACTTTCCTCTCTCTTTCTCTCAGGTTTATTGATAAAAGTTATCCGACTCTTTTATTATGATTAATATTCTTTCATTTATATGTTTTATGTTATCGATATTTTGTGTCAAATTTAGTTCAAATGTAATAAATAAATAAAACATATATTTCTAATATTTTTCCATTTTTTGCCTAAATTTCAGTTCTAATTATTTTTGAATTAGTCTTTAATAAACTATTCATAAAATATTGAATTAAATTCGAAAATTTGAATTTTAAATATTAAATGCATTCAATTTATTGAATGTATCGAAAATAACATCAAATATAACTTATATTAAATTTATCATGATAATTTAAGCAAATGTCCAGAGATTTGTTAAAAATTAAAATTCAAGTCAATACACAATTTGTTAAAAATTGGAATTTTATTAAACTCGCGATTAATGCTTACATTTTGATAAAAAGATTATATTTTTAGAATAAAACAGAAAGTCTTTACTCGATATTTAAATCCTATTTATTAATTAAAATGTGTTTTAGGTTTAAATATTTGACCAAAATTTCAATTTTCTAATTCATATAATCCTCGATATAAATGCCTTCCTTTCTATGACATATAAAATAGAAATAAACAAACGTGGGTTAAATGATAAACACATCTAGGAAATACATTCAAAATTGAACCTTGTATATATGATTGCCAAAAGAAGAATTGGATCCAAACAAAGAGCTATCATTTATTGGATAAATTTTGGGTAATGATATGCTTTTCTAGTTTCGCATACAATGAATGCATTATTTAAGAAGTTTTTATTCATAGCTTTGAAACATAGAATAAATCGATTCTTAGTTTTAAGAAAATAATCCTAAAATTTTGAATTTTTTTTTCATTTTTTGGGTATTTGTGAGGTTTAAATTTGCACTAATTCTGAGCAAAGGGCCACAAATAGAGAAAAAAAATCTACATTTTAAGTATTGCATTAAAATGTCAATAATTGTAATATAATTTGATTAATGTTTGATATCATTATCTGATAGGAAAACATAAATAAAGTAAAAGTAGAATAGGATTAAGTAATTGTTTTTCAGGAAAATAATATTTAAGACTTACATAATAATAATGAAGAGAAAAGACTCGGAGATTAAGTCTTATCCTCTTAAGTGATATTCTCTGTTCATATATTGTTATTTGGGTCAGAGATAGTATGCGCTCAAAGACTTCTAAACATTAACTCATTTCGATAGATCTGTTTAAAAGCTATGCCCCCGACTTAAGGCTGAGTCCATTTGCTGTCGGTTTTGGTGATTCACACCATCGATCCCAATGTCATAGACTAAGAATTCTAAGACAAAGATAAAGTCGAATCAGAGCCAAACATCCTTTCATTTCTTTCGTCATTACTTTCCAGTATTACATTTACACTCGGATTATAAGATTTATGGTTGACATCAGCTTTAGATTCGCTGTGAGGGAACTGACATTCAATTCCGTTCTCTGACTTTCTGACATTATTTGGGCTCAATATCTAACAAAACATGTCTTCAATTACTACACCTTAAAGGCGTTCTTTTCATTACATATTATTGTAAAGAAATACTACTCCATCTCTAAACCAAATTCAGTTTCTCTTTTAGGCCCAAAACACAGAATAATTGGATATTGATTGCAGACATGCGAACCACAACATCGGCTTCTCTTCAATTGAGCCAATTCTCAACACATTTGGCAAAAGCAGAGCAATAACTCTGAATATAACTCAATATAACTGCAGCTAATTCTCTGACAATTATAAAAGTGTTATAAAAGTGTCTTTCCTTTTGATCGAAACTCACAAATGAATGCTATTTATGTCAGTCCTCTATTGAATGTAATTCTCTTCAAATATAATCAAAAGAAGTTCGACTGGAAGTCACATTCAAACCATATTTTATTTATTTTTAGCCATTTTTTGATCATTTATTGTGAACGACGGCTATTAGCCATTAATTGGCCCAACATTTCCAAGTGTTGTGTTTTTTAGATCCTCTTCAGTCTTAACTATTGTTTGTCGTTAGAGTTGAAAACCAGAGAATAATCTGTTGTTTTCTATTAAGTAAGAAGAGGTAAATCCTATTTCAGGGGTTACCAAAGGGAGAGATCAAATGGAATACTCTTCAATTGTGAACTTCTAATGTCTTTCTGTCACAAATCGATATAAAGTCGTTTTAAATTCAAAAGAATTTATTTTAAAAGAATTGTTATTACATTTCTTATGTTTTACTTGAGGCCAACTTTTGGTTTTTCACAAAATTTGATGCGATATTAACCGGTTTTAAAGTAGAAAACAAACCGATAGACAAATGTTGTATCTCTTGGAGTATTTTCGGTGAAAATAATCAAATGCTAATTTGGAAGAGTTGGCTATACCTTTGAGTTAGCCAATGGGAAGAGAGATAAGAGCTTGTAATGAATTATGCAGGACAACTCCCATTCTTTAATTTAGAAGTCGGAGTCAGTTAACCGATTTTAGGCAAACCCGAAGAAACCCGAAACTGATTTGATTTTTTGAAAAATATAATTCGTGTTTCAGTTTTTTCGGGCTTTAAATTTAAAGTTTAGTTTTGAAAAATATATGCATTTTTTAAATAATCATTTATTAAAAATTTTCAGGTTTTCCACTTTATTCGGGTTTTCTTGAGAAAAACTTTCGGTTTCGGATCAGTTCAGGTTTTATAACTAAAGTTTGGGTCGGATTTTAAATTCACTTAAAATTCTGTCTCTACTCTATAATATTGTAATGGGCTAAGGAAGCCACCAATAGTGGGAAGGACCGCCTCTCCAGGCGTTGCATAACTCTGATGAGTGTCAACGGGAGAGACGGGCACTTCAGCTTTGGTGGTCGACCTGAGCTGTTCTCTATTTTTATTTTTGAATAAAATATTATATGCAAATGTGTAGTGAGTAGTTCTTCGCTAAAAGCGGTTGCAAATATGGCGCCGAGACCCGGGACCATCGGAAGAGAGGCGCCGACCAACGAGTGACACGTCGCCAACCCATCGACGCCGCAGTCCACGTCGCCGATGTCGTTGGGACTGATGCCGCCCGTCAGGCGCTCCGATGGTCCTATTAAGAAGGCTGCGACTTGGCGAACGACCACAACTTCTGGAAAGGGCGCTAGGATGAGTGGCCGTAAGGTAAGCCGTATTTTTCTTAATATGCCGAAGCAACTGCTGCGAGTATTTTGTTTAAAGGAAGTTAATTGCAAGTGTTAGTTAGTCGGAGTGTGCTACAGTCAGTCTATTAGGATTTAAAGTTGTCCATAAAGCTGAAAGCGAAACAAACGTTCAGAAGGCCGAGCACAGTTGTTAGGCCAGTCATGCCCGCAGGTACAGGAGGCACGCCACCTCCGATTACAGAGGCCGCGATAGCACGCGTAGTACAAGAGGTTTTGACTAGTAACCTTAGTTTTCAGACTAAGGGAGGTGTAAATAAATACGGTGGAGCGATAGGGTATGAAGCGGCCCGGTGGTTAGAGGACCTCGAGGACGAACTCACCGCAAAGGGATGGACCGAACAGCAACGGTTGGACCGCTTCAAATATTTTCTCGACGACACCGCCAGAGACTGGTATAAGATTAACGTTGAGTTAGGTGCAGCACCCACGGATTGGGACGATCTAAAAAAGCGATTCTTGGAATTCCACTCACCCAAGGATAAAGCGAAATACTACAAAAAACGAATGGTTGAGTATGTGCAAATCCCTGGTCAGGACGTTCTCATATACATCATGGGAAAGGAGCGGCGCTGCGTAGAGTACAAGCCAACTATGGCCATAGGGGAGAGATTAGAATATATATTCGACGGTCTATTACCTGAAATTCAAGCCGCGATGACTAGTATGGACAAATCCTTAAATACACTCCATGAGTTAACGGATTGTGCAGAAAAGGCAGAGCGAAGCCTGCGATACAAGGGCCAAGAACCGGGCTCTGCCATGATAAGGGACAAGAAGTTAGACCTTATCAACGATAGGTGTGAAAATATGGTATCAAGTATTGAAACCCTAACAAAAGCACTAACCATTAAAGACCAAGAGTTAGAAAGAATGAAGCAAAACTTTCAAAGGGATAGAGATTTTAACCGAAACTTTCAGCGAGACTATAGGTCCCGAAACAGAACCAGGGGTAACTTTGATTTTAGGCCAAACCGTCCATTTAACAGGGCTAACACCAATTATGTGAATTACAATAATAGTAATTATAACAGAACAAGACCTGAACAATCTCAATCTCGAAGTGATTCTTATGATAGAAACAGGGAAAGGGGACCCAATGATTCCGGTCAGTTCCGAGATCTAAGGAACCGTTCGTTTAGCCCTCAAAGACAACCACCGCCAAATGATCGTAGGGTAACCTTTAATTTGCCAAGAGAATTTTCAAACTCTCGATCATTCGATGGGCAACCCTTATGCTTTAACTGCGGTAAACCTGGTCATATGGCCCGTAGCTGTAACGTTCCGAACAGAATGCGAAACGCCTCTCCTAGGAGAACTAATATTGTTTATAAGGAGGAACAGGGACTCAATTATGAGTCCAACCCTTTTGAAATGAGCCGGTCAGACAAAAGGGGAAACAAAACGCATTCGGGGGACGGCCTAATTGTTCGAAAGATAGGGCTTAAGCCTGAAACCACAAGTAACTTAATCTACATGGATGTAATGATCAATGGGATAGAATGCTCAGCCTTAATTGATTGTGGGAGCGAAGTTAGCTTAATTGAGGCGAACTTGGCCAAAACCCTTGGTTTAGAGGTAAAACCAATTAAGGAAAGAGTTATAAAAGCAGTAAACGGTTCGGAAGTTAGTCTTGCAGGAGAAGTGCAGGCCAATATACAGGTCTTACAAAACGGCAAAATCTATGAAATACCACTAAAAATAGGAGTTATTTCAAACTTTGATTTTAGTCTTCTCTTAGGTAACGACTTTAATAAGGCTGCCGGTATTACAATTCACTGTAAAACTAGCACAGTAACCTTCGACCCCCAAGGCTCAGATAAAGGCATAAGAGACAACAGGACGCATAATTTATTGCATGCAAACCAAACAATAGCTTTGGGACCATTTGACACTTATTGCGTGAAATGTACGATAAGCAATAAGAAGAAATTAGTCTCTTTCACAGGTTTAGTTAGGGTCTGTTCAAACGCTTACAATAAAATGGGAATATTTGTAAAAGAATTAGAAGCAGACGTAATAAATGGCCAAACTCTGGTTAAAGTCATAAATTGTAGACGAAATATCTTAAATATTAAACCGGGAACAATAGTTGGTCGTATTTCTGTCAAGAACGAAAATAATGTTCCAAAGTTTCCCACAGAAATCTTTCCAACGATAGATTTGCAAAGAATTCCTTTTTATAATGAAAACCTATTAGTTAGCAAAGAGAGTAGAGCATCAATGCTCGCTTATAATCTTTTAAGTAAAGGATACACTGAAAATAAATTGAATGAGCAGGGTTTAAAGAAAAATTTATGTGACTACTGCTGTGAAACCGATCACAATTCAGAATCATGTCCGCGACGATATGAATGGTACGAGTCGCACATATTTAGAGCGCAAACAGACCATCTGCGAGCAAACATAATAAATTGCGTCACGGATCTATCCCAGACAGATGTTAAAGATAAGAGAAATTCTTATCTTTCTTGTGAATCCCATACAACAATAGAGCCAGACTTGCTTGAACTAGGATCCGGTGCTGTCAACATAAATTCTCAACTTTCCAAAGAAGAGAAAAGTAAACTAAAGAATTTATTGAAAAAATATACAAATATAATGGCTTTCGATTCCGAAAAAATTGGGTTTTGCAAGGACATAGTGCACACAATAGACACAAATGGTGCCGCACCTGTGATGCAAGACTGTTTCAGGCTTCCCCAACACTATAGAAAAGAGGTAAACAGACAAATAGAAGAATGGCTGAAATTAGGAATCATACGCGAATGCAAATCTGAATGGTCATCTCCTATTGTGGTAGTAGAAAAGAAAACGTTGGACAAGAATGGTAAGCCCGAATTGAGAGTTTGCGTCGATATGCGAAAAATTAATAACTTAACGAAAAATGACGCTTACCCTTTGCCTAATGTAAGAGACTGTTTGGATGCGTTCGCTGGAAGTAAATACTTTACTTCATTGGATTTAAATTCGGGTTACTTACAAATCCCTGTTGCCAAGGCCGACCAAGAAAAGACAAGTTTCATTACACAGGACGGGTTGTACTGTTTTCTTCGTATGCCATTTGGTTTAAAAACAGCTCCCGCTACGTTCCAAAAGGCTATGGACTACCACTTGAGTGGTCTTAAATGGAATACCGTAATCGTTTATTTAGATGACTGTGTCGTGTTTAGTGATACTTTTGACAAGCATTTGATAAATTTAGACAAGGTTTTAAAAAGAATTCAAGACTCAGGGATGACACTTAATCCAAAAAAATGCACTTTCGGACAAAAGTCTATAAAGTTTTTAGGTCATGTAATCAGTGGTGAAGGAGTGGCGACAGACATTGATAAAATCAAAGCCGTAAAAGAATACCCAATACCAAAATGTCTAAAAGATTGTCGAGCCTTCCTCGGCCTCAGCGGTTTTTTTCGCTGCTATGTGCAGAACTTCTCTAAAATCGCCGAACCCATAAGTCGTCTCAGTAGAAAAGGTATTACATTTAAATGGGGTAACGAACAGGAAACGGCCTTTAATCAGATAAAGGAATGCTTGATAAAGGCACCAGTCCTCACACATTTTGACAACAGCCTTCCAATTGAATTACGTTGCGACGGTTCGACAATTGGTGTCGGGTCTGTTTTATTGCACAGAGTTGACGGGAAACCAAAAGTCATCCGATATGACTCGCGTCTATTAAGTAGTGCCGAGAAGAATTATTTTATAAGTGAAATTGAGACC
Organism: Galumnidae sp. Gr-Ori-00277; assembly: GCA_034700165.1. Classification (NCBI taxonomy): domain Eukaryota; kingdom Metazoa; phylum Arthropoda; class Arachnida; order Sarcoptiformes; family Galumnidae; species Galumnidae sp. Gr-Ori-00277. The sequence goes on along the minus strand of JAQIXI010001005.1, from coordinate 6,032 downwards.
CTGGCAATTGTGTATGCCACCAATAAATGCCAGCAATACTTGTTGGGAGTCTTTTTCACTATAATAACAGACCATTTAAGTTTGCAATGGTTGGCCACAAAAAGAGATCTTTCACCACGCCTGATACGATGGAGTCTTCATTTGATGAAATACGATTACAAAGTCGTGTATAAGAGTAGCATAAATATGCGAGACGTTGACGCCTTGTCGCGCTTCCCAGTAAATCCACCAGAAGATCCAATAGAAAACCTTGAAACTCATTGTCTTAATATTCTTCGGGACTCTGATGGAGAATTGAGCAGGGAAGACATCGCTTCATTGCAACGAGAGGACGTAGTTTTTGGGCCAATCTATAGGCAATTACTCAACGAAGACGAGTGTAATGACCAAAATATTTTAAATAAATATACAATCCAAGATCACATTCTCCTCAAGAAAGTAAACTCTAAAGAAGGAACCGGACTCGTTATTTGTGTCCCGAAAAGACTTATTCTTTATGTCTTATTTTCATATCATGATGACATCATTGGTGGCGGTCACCTGGGTACTACCAAAACTTTGGACAAAATAACTGCGCGCTGCTATTGGCCTGGACTGAGACAGGATGTTAATGAATACGTCCGCTCATGTGCTGATTGCAATTCAAAGAAGCAGCCGTTGTTACCAGCGGCTGGATTAATGTGTTCTACAATGGGGACAGCACCGTTTGAAATATTGGCCTTAGATATTTTGGGACCCTTGGTGAAATCGAACGAAGGGTACACAAATTTGTTTGTCGCCACAGATTTGTTTACAAAATGGTGTGTTGCAAAACCAGTTGAAGTGGCGAACCAATTCACAGCCGCCAATTTTATATACAAAGACATTGTGCTTAAAATATGTGCTCCTCAAATGATTTTAACCGACAGAGGAGTACAATTTAGAACGGAACTCGTCGATTATCTGTTCCAATTGATGGGCACCAAACATATCATGACCACCAGCTATCACGCTCAAACCAATGGCTGCGTGGAAAAATTTAATGGCACATTAGCAAAGATGTTATCTATGTATACACAGAGAAACCAAAGGGACTGGAGCTCTGCTGTCGGAGAAGTTGTCATGGCGTATAATACTTCTGTAAATGCGACCACTGGTTTTACACCTTTCTTTCTAATGCACGGCTTCGAAACCTCCCTCCCAGCAGACAGGTCACTACATATTCCGCGCCTCAAGTATCCGTCGGCAAACGAATATTTAGAAAATCTTACGAAAAACCTAACCGAAGCCCGAAATATAGCTCAAATTCATATCGAAAAATCTGCCGCGAAGAACAAAAGGCACTATGACAAGAGGCGTAGAGACGTCTCTTATAAAGTAGGTGACTTTGTCTATTGCTTTTATCCCTCAAGAAAAAAGGGAAAGACGGACAAATTGTTACACAAATTTTTCGGTCCGTTTCGGGTAATTAAAGTCGGCACAAATGGAGTCAACTATACCTTGCAAGGGTCAGTCCGAGGGAAGAAAATGGTAATTGACAAAGTACACGTGGCTCGAATGAAGCCTTTCCATTTTCGCGAACCTCTCATAAAGAGACTGGAACAGAACTCAGATGAGGAACCAGACAGACCTATGCCATACACAACAACAATAGACATTGAAGACAATTTCGGAGATGTCGACGAGCCACAACCGGTGAATGACATCGACGAGGACACAGATATCTATGACGTGGAAGAAGAGATGGGAAAACACTACCTACCAGAGACTGCAAAAGAAAAACTAAGTGAGTTAGATATCGCTAATCAATCGGAAGGTACCGACGCGGAAATTCAAACTCCACCGACACCTCGACGGTCACAAAGATTAAGAAAACCCAGAAAACTATTCGATTTGTTAACCCTTGGCTTATTGTTAATTATAAGCATGGTTGGCGATTGTTCTCTTGAGAAGTCTAGCCCTGTTATATGGAGAAAATCAGAAACCCCAGTAATCACAGGCATAACTAGGGTTCAGATGACAATCAATTATAAGTCACCCTGTTACATATTTGATAGCGAAATCTTCAGCCATCTAAGCGTTGGCGAAGCAATGGAGTATTGTGAAGAAGAGTTCCGAAAGGACTTCATCGAACCTATGAACTCCTTCTGCCAATCACCGATCGAGTCAGCACAAACGAAACTCAGTCTTGGAGGGAGGCGAAAAAGATTGGCTTTCTTAGCCATTGGATTGATCGCTTTGGTGTCAGTCGCCGTGTCCGCAGTTGTAGGACTTTCAGCGACCAGTATCGCATGGTCTAAATCGGCAAGGAAAGAGGTGGCAAATCTCAAAGCGATGACGGAAGAATATACTCGTAAGCTTACAACACTTCAAGAGAATAATAAAAGAATGAGTGAACTCATTAAGGCGCTACAAAATGACATGCGAATGGTCGGAAAAGAATTGCAAGAACATTCGATTTTCATCAATAAACTTAAGAACACAGAATTACAGATCGTAGAGATAGTCGCTAAGATTGTTGCAAAACTACTGATAACTAAAGACCGATTAAGTGACGTATCCAGGGCATGGAAGAAGGGTATAGTGGATGAGAAGATATTAGATTTATTCAATGTAAGCTTGCCCTGCGATAAACATTGCCCCCTGAAGTTGGCCACACCTGTGGAGTGTCTTTTCGACAACAAGAGGGAAATGCTCTCAATAACGTTCGATGTAAAAACTACCCAACCGAACATTATACTTCTGGAAGCCGACCCTTTTGTCCTCTATGAACGAAAAGACAACGGAACCATTATCTGCCCGGTCACATATTCGGGTCCTGAACGGGTCATATATGATAAATTAACCCAATGTGTATTCCCGCTTCCACAGACAACTCACTCAATGAAGAACTTAGAACTTGTTCCCAATTTTGAAAATTGTGACAGTGTTCTTCCAGAAAATATGACAAACAAATACTGGACAGCGAAAGCCTGTGAGAACAAGCGCACAATATTAGTTGAAGATATTGTTCAGATTAAAAACGTTGGAATGGATAACGTAATATACTGTGACTCGTTTTATATTTATGTTTATAATCGGACTGTCAAGTGTCCAGACCATCCGTTTGCGCTCCCACGAATAATAGAATTTAGGATCGGAAACCTTCATTACAAATCAGACACTGTTCACTATACTAGTTCTCTCAACTTCGAAGCTGGATTATCACAAAGAGTGAATTTCCACTTATTCCCTCAATTGAATTCCTTTGACTTCAACAGCTTATCAAAGGAATTTGAAGAAAATCTTAATTCAATCGAAGTATATGATTCCATATTTTCGCGACCCTCTTCTTGGGTCGACTTCATTTTAATTCTAGCGATTTTTGTTCTTCTGGTAATCATCCTTTGGCTCAAATATAAATTTTTTAATCCACATAATATGAGGACAGCCGAAGTGATTGAATTGAATGAAGATCCAGAAGAAGATGACGAGTACGAAGAAGACTTACGGCGGAATACAAAGGCTACAACCAGTGTCGCTCCCAAAAGAGGGAAGGCCCCTAAAACAATAGTCATGATGACTATGTTGGGATTTTGTGGCTCTGGAGTTCGTTCGCAGCAAGGTTCATTATATATAGACATTAATTTTAAAAACCCTTGCATGAGGCTAGCGCAATATAATGCAACGATTACTGAATTTCGTTGGTGTGAACAGAGATTCTATGACTCTTTTATAAAACCAATCCAAAAATTCTGTGATGGACCAATAAATGGTAAACTTTTAGACGGATACCTATTCGAGAGTGAAGAGAAGATCAGAAGATCCAGAGAGACAGAAGATTTCCACAAGTTATATTATATGAAATCAACACCAGATACTCCAAAGTTAAGAAACATGAGTTTACTCGAACCCAAAAATCATATGCTCCCTCTTATGATGACTACGTTGGCTGCTCAATTCGTTAATATCGGAAATATCGCAAATGAGATAGCAAGGAGCTGGTCTCAAGGGATAGCCAATTTGAAGATTGTGGATTCATTCTTTCTGGAAATAAATATCAGTGCTTCAGAATTCAAAAGATTCAAACCTCAATCGTGCTATTTTGACACAAACTGTCGCGTCATTAGACTTGAACTCAAATTAGAGTCGAATGATACTCACTGTCGCTTTTTATATATCATAATCATAATTCTTACTCTTTCTCCAATTATCTTGCTAATAATAAGGAGATTATATTGTTCAAAAGGCAGGAAAAGGAATAAAAGAGTAAAATTCGATTTAGAAAACCCTCGCATTTATCCTATCTATAAGTCCGAAACGGTTGAGAGTTTAATCGAAAACTTTCCGCCACCTCCAGCCCAATAAAACCTTATGTAGCTAAAAGGGGGTAGAAATACCTCAATGTAAATAGAATAACAGAAAAGAAAAGGCAAAAAAAAATATATAAAATTCTCAAAATAATCAAAAAAAAATTATCTTAACTATTTTTAGTATCACTGTATCGTATATTATCGACCCTATACTTCTGGGAATTTCACATGAGTCCAGTTCTTATACAATTCCTAAAGGTTCACTTTGACCCATATGTCATAAAACATTAAGTCTTGAATTCCTAACGTCGAGCAATGTATTTGCCTCAGGCCATAAACTATCTAAAGAATAGATGTGACCCTAGCTTTATTACCTTTTTGTTATACAATTCTGTTAAAGTGTACTCGTATTTAGACCTCATTGAAAGGTTTTGCCATTCCAACTTGAGTTATTCAGTGATAAAGTCGAGAATTTTACTCACCGCAATTCAGTGAAATTTGAACTGTAAAATATGACTTCAAATGGTGAAGGTTTTGCTCCAGATATATTTATCTCAGCCGACATCGGTGTCAAAATCGTCAGACTTATTAACAAGTTCAAGAGTATTCCAATCTGTGAATTAGATTACAGATTTCATGAGGAATATCTATATTCACTGGAAAGGCATATGAAAGACTTTGAAGACTGTGTGGATCTAATTCAGCACTTAATCCGCACAGATCATCCTCTCTTGTTGGAGAGAAGGGAATATGACGGGTCGGTTGTAGTGAAATCAAATGGTTTTTCTCTACTATTCGCTTTCAAACTAAAATGGAATAAGTCATATAAGCTCCTCGATATTTTGGAAGGGATTCCCTCCGAAATAATCTCTTGCGGGACATTCACTTTTCAACCATTTATATATCCGGATCCCTTTCTCTCAGACATCAAAGATATAAACAATCTCGAGTCTCTTAAATTTTTTGATGTATTAGTGGTAAGTGCAGAAAGTCCATTTGAATTTTACGTTCAAATTGACCAAACTGATCATCACCATGCATACAATTGCATTAGAAGTAGAATGCAATGCTATGAGAACCCGATAGTCAACGAAAAACATCGTATCCCACCAGTTCTTTTCATGGAGGGACTAATCTGTGTTGTCCGAACGCCCCAAGGTTGGTATCGGTGCCAAATTCTGGCAATTGCAGGCCTGAGTCAGTGTCGCGTTCGTCTGGTAGACGTTGGCCGTACTCACGAGACCGATTTAAACCATCTTCGATTAATCAAAAGATGGTTTTATGAATTACCGCCTCAAGCAATTAGAGTCTCGGTTGAAGGAATAAAACCTTTCGGTTTAAGACACATCGAGGACTCCGCTAATAAATTTGTGAAACATCTAAATTTTAATGAATATTGCGGGCAAATGAAATGTGCATTCTTCGCTGGCAAATCTAACAACCCTAACGAATTTAGCGTTGTTCTACGTTATTACGACCGGAGGTGGTCAGACCACATCAGCGAATTAAGAGATTTAAAAGAAGCATTAATATCGAGGAATATGGTCAAGGAGTGGGTGAGTACTGAATAGTATTAACAAAATGCTCATTCTGATTATTTATAAATTTTGTAACCAATATATTGTTCACGTTTCTATTAGTAGTCTTAATTTCCATGCGTTTAACCATAAAATACAAAAAAAACTAGTGACGACGCCTCGCGCGCGCACTAAACATAAAAATTTGATTTTTTATAACTTTTAAACAAAAGCATTTAATATA
>JAQIXI010001004.1:0-16459 GCA_034700165.1 Galumnidae sp. Gr-Ori-00277 | reverse complement strand
ACCCGCCCCAAACCCGCGGCGGGTCGGCGGGTCTGGCGGGTCTTGGCGGGTTTGGGTCTGCAATTTGGCAGACTAATCCACACTTCAGTGAATTTCAAAACTCTGCTCTTTTCCCAATTGATGAACGACACAAAACATAATTAATTCCATATGTTTTACGTTTAAATGCTTTTTTCCTTTTTATTTAATTCTTTACATTTTTAGTGATTATTTTTCATTTCTAGTGTTTTATTTTCATTTTTATACCCAATAAAACTAAATTCAATTTTAAACCTTTTTTTTGTATAATTTTATTAATAAAATTAACGTAAATGTAGTGATTATAACTCTGTCCTCAAAGCATGAAAACTTGTTTATATCTATATTGGTTTATCAAAGACAGATCTGTATGTTTCTAATAGATTTACAATTAGAGTATAACTAAATTATCATTAGATAATTGACTCATTATTTGTCTGTTTAAAGTTGTTAATGATATTAAAATTTTATCAATAAATGACCATGGTATTGAAAAGATATGCATAGGACACTAAAATCAAACTCACCACGGTATAATCCGAAAAAGATTCCATTTGTTTGCTTGTTCCCAATCGATAAGTTACAATAAAGAGATGTAGCTAGGTTAATATATTAAATAATAAATTATTTAAATTCAAATTAAAAGATTTTAAATGTTACCATATAAATTTGCATGCTGAATTTTGCAATTATTCGAAATGGACGCCAACCAAATAAAATTTTTAAAAATTCTGTAAAATTCAAAGAGCATTACTTTTATATTAGAACTTATAAAAATAGCCTTGTTAAATATTAATAAAATATCAATAAATTATAATAATAAAAGTTACCAGATTGATTTGTTGCGCATAGGAATATAATCCAGGCAAAACTACTTAAATAGAATAATTTATTAATAACAAGGTGAACATGGACTTCATAACCAAAGAATGCATCGAATTTATAATTATCCTGGTACATAATCTTTCTCCAAAATAAAATTCCAATTGTCATTGTTATAGTTATGGCTGTAATCAAATGTTTTAACCAAACTGGCAAGGTAATACCTTGCTTATTTATAGTAGAATAGCCTATCATTAATCCTAATATAAAAGAAGATAAATGATTGAGAGAGGAAAAATAATAAATTGTTATGCTTTCTTCAATTTGATGAATAAAGTCAATTCCTTTAAATAAAGTAAAAATGTATGGTATGTTTTTGATCATGTAAAAATAGAGAGGTATTAAAGTTGTTATGATTAAACTAATAGATAATATTATCCATTTTTGTTTGGGATATCTTCTAATAGCAACAAGGACAATTGTCGATATAAGAGACACTTGATAGAGGCTAGAGATGAACCTGGTAAATATAATTTTTGTTATATTTATGTATTGTTTTTAAAATTTTTTATAATACCATGCATGTTGTAAACACTGTTAAATAAAAACAAGATTAAACAAAGTTTACGTTCAAACTCAAAGGGCACTACATTTACGGGTTAAAACTAGTATATAATTCCTTTGGCCCATCACACCCAAAAAGTCTTATGGGCAGGAAGTAGTGGTTCGTCGGTCCTTTCTGTTCTCTTTATAACTAACATAAGGCTATACATTACCCGTTAATATTCAAAGAAATATTTCCCGTTACTAACAAAAGGCCTCCCTGTCCCCTCCATTATTAATAAAAAGAATGTTCTCTAGAGAGACATAAATTTCCCTATCCTTCCTTTACTAACATAAGGCTATATGTTACCCGTTAATATACAAAAAAAAATTTCCCGTTACTAGCAAAAGACCTCCATGTCCTTTCAATTACTAGCAAAAAGAATAGCTTCTAGGGAGATTCAACCCTCCCTGCCCTTTCCATTGCTAGCAAAAAGAGTAAGAATATCTCCGTTATTAACAAAATGAATAAAAATTATCCGTTAATATTCAAAGTAATGTACTCCCCGTTGCAAGCAAAAAGCGGGGAGAGGGTGGGCGGTGGGTTGGTTAGAGACGATTCTATATACTACCTTTACTCTGTAAATGTAGTGAAAAACAATAAAATTTATACACAAAATCTCATTAATTTGTCCTAGATGCTCAATTTAATTTAAACAAATGGTAAATTCAAAGTAAGAAAATTTTGTTTAGCATCAAGAACATATATTTGAGATTTTCTATATAGAAATAAAGTTACTTTATTATCATTGAAGTCAAAATTGCCAGGGCCAGTCAAATGAATAATGTTTTGAAGCATGGTCAAAGGAATGAACCAATTATTTGAAGAACATTTAAATAAAGTATTAATTATTGACGACCAAAACGGACCTGAAAATATCACAAAAGTTTATTATTTTTATTATTTTCACGAATGTATAACCAAACAATTCAATTCTTAAAACATAACTCTCACCTTTTCCAAAATTTTCGAATACCAAGGAAAATATAATGTAACATATTAATACTGGTAATCTATTTAAATAACTGATATGTGAAATTTTAAATTAATTTTAAATTCACCAAGTTTATATGATTTACGTGAAAACAAAGCCGAAACCAATTCTCATGATTTTTGGATTTATGATCACATATGTAATGCCTAAATATTTAGAGTAATTAAAGATAAATTGAAACTGATACTTTATATTAGACATCAATGAACAACTTTGAAATTATCATCACAATTTATAAAAATTTAATATAAAAAGACTATTTTGGTAATAAACAATGTGAAATAAGAACCCAAAAGAAGTCCCAATTCTCGCGAATATGGACGTCCCAAAAGTGATTGGGAGTGAATTTTATTGAAAATAAGTGAAAAATAGAGTTAAAGAGCTGTAAATAATAAGCAAAATAGCAGAAAACATAACTAAAATGCATAAAAACATCATATTTACAGTTTTTAAGTGATACCCAAAATCCGTAAATTTGATATTTTTATAGAAACAAAAGTTTGATTTTCAAAAATTATGAGTTTTTTGGTTAAATTGTTAGTTCTTGAAATTAATTATGATTAAATACGTTAGACAAGAGTGCAATCTATCCATTTATACCAAAAAACACCTTAAAAATGTTTTAGAGCCATTTTTAAAATTCCCACCTATACCCCCTATAACCCTCCTGTCTCTTGAAAAGTCACCAAAAGAGGCTATACCCCCTGTCAAGTGGTCCGTGGCCATCACTGACTTCTATTATGTTTTCTATTGTTTTTATTATAATTACAGCTCTTTTTTCATTTTCTTCTTCTTATTTGGGGATGAATCGAGACAGGGAATTTTGCTTAAACCCCCATGTGGCCATCCCTGGCCCGGGAGCGGGATGGAACGGGAGTTAAAATTTTGCTCAATTTGGATTTATAATAGGAAACTCGTATTTTATTTATAAAGAAATTCCTATAACGGGGTTTGTTTTTTGATAAATTAAAAAGTAAATTAAATTTTATATTGTTATAGATTTATTAATATTTCTATAATTAAAGCTTAATATTTATGAAATAAATAATAGGGTAATTGTGTCTTGTTCATTTGACTAGCTAAAATTCAAATATTTACCTGCCATCATTGTAAAAATATCCATGTACCATTCTTGAAAATAGAAATAGACCTTGGATCTAATTTGAGGATTATTAGGGTTGAACAAAACGAATGAACGAAAATTATGTGCTAAAACAACTAAGAAAGAAAATATGACCTTGATACCATCTAGGCAAATATACTGGTCATTTTCTCGTAGTGCGAATAATTTTGTAATATTTTTGCTTAAACAAAAACAATCGGATAAAAAATTGTACAATATACAATTTTTTTCATTTATTGGCCACTTTAGGTATTCTATTCCAGATATTATTAAAACCAAAGATATAACCAATAGAATAAATATCCTAGTTAATAACAAAGATTAAATATACAGTAAACCAGTAAGCATGTAGGAATAATTCTGAAAATGGCATTACAATTTTAGCAAGGTTGTAGTTGGAATTTTCACACCAAATTTATATCACTTATTCAATAATTATTCTGTTTTATAAATATATAAAATTCTTTAAAATCACTACGCAATTTTTTAAAATTTATTGATTTTTGTAAAGTATGCCAAATTAAAAATTGTATGTACAAATAAATGTATTGTATGGAACTTATATGTATTGAAATTATATGCTTATACGCTCATGGAGAGGACAGTACAAAATTGAAAGCATTATTTTAGCAAGCAGAAGCTGTTGCTATCTTATCGGTTGGGTATAAGCATATTAGTTCAATACTGTATATATATTAATATGAATAATACCAAGCTAATAATTGATGAGTCTTCCAAGTGGTGGGCTTTTCATAAAAATCGCATTCATTTTCAAGACTAATCGAAGCATTCATTAAACTATTGAGAACTTAAATTATAAAGTTTATAGTGAGTAAAAATCTATTGAATTTGTTTTATATTTTAAATCCCTATTTTTAGAAATCGTTTTGCAAAATTAGATAAATTTTCATGGTAAATCTTACTGTAAGATAATTCTAAAAACAAGGTCTGGGCAAAGTTATGATCATTACATTTATGATGATTATTCGTAAAATAGGTATTTGAATAAGTTTTGTTTATTTTAAAAATATTTCTTAAATAGTAAGTTTATTTGTCAACAAATAAGTTAGTGTTCGAATATATTAGTGCAAATGTGATTTAATATACGAGGGGGTTAGCGTAAAAATAAGGTAATAAAAGCGTGTGCTAGTAAACGCGTGGGTTAGTGAACGCGTGGGTTAGTTTCCGCGTGGATTAGTGTAAAAAGTCTCAGTGTTAGGGAAATTAATATCCAAGAATGTTATCTCCCCTATTAACAAAACGACTTCCTGTCCCCTCGTTAATTTCCTAAGAAATTAAGCTATATATAGAAATGAACCTACTTATACTCTCCGTTATTATATGAAGTATAGGTTTGTAAGGAGAAATTGGTGGGTGTAAAACGAATATACGTATATACTACACCATACTTCGTAAATGTAGTGAAAAACAACACTACTTCATATATTCTAAGAATGAGAGAGATAAATGATTTATTACCAGAAATAGGAAAAATATTAAGAAAATAAAAGGAGCATGTTAAAATTATTTAAATGTCTGTTATTGAAACAGTTTTTCAAGTCATTCACAAATTTATGTATCAAATTAATCAGGGTTATTTTCATTCTAATAAACTTTGGTAATAACTTTCAGAAAAAATAAAATAAAATGGAAACGTATTTGTCATCAGTTAATATTCATTAAGCTTCATATTGAGTAATAGGAATTTGGCCACGATGCAGTTGCCACAATGACATCAAAAACTTATAAATGCGTAAATGATCAAATAAAACGTAATATTAAATTAGGAAGGTGAATTATAAGATTTATATTTTTCAATGTAAATCACAAAATATTAATCTCTAATCATTAATCTTAAGTCACAAATTTTATCAATGCTTAAAGAGTTGAACATTTATCCCTTTTATTGATAAAAGTTTACATTCCCATCACTGGTCATAATAATATTTTGCCTATTCCTTGCTATTACTTATATTTTAACCCATGCCCAGGCTTTCAGCCACATTTTCAGCCAAATTCGTGCGTAAGCTATGTGACTTGTGCAAGCATATAATATCTATTCATATAAGTCATTATTAGAATGAGTAAGGAAAGTATTAACAAAATAGTAGTGATACATAAAATGAACTTTTCTTATAATAACTTAATTCAAACCAAATGACTCAATAAAACTCTCTGAAAAGGGATTAATTTTGGTAAAAAAAATGTACTGGGCTGTTTGGATTTATATCTTGATTAATGCATATACTTGATCAATGCATTAATCAAGTATAATAAAAAATTTCATTCTTTGTGGCTGAAAGCCTGGGCCTGTTTTAACCTATTTAATTTATTTATAAATAATCCTTATATTAATATATATTTGAAATTATTTTAATATCAGTGTATAATTATATTTGTAATTATGATTATTTTAATTCAATTTAAAGGGTAATTCTTTTTGGATTCAAATAATAGTTTTCAGAAAATAAGGATTTAAAATATTAATAAAAGAAAATAAGTATTACATGTGTTGAGTATGAGCTCAATCTCTTTGGTGGGACATTTGTTTGGCAAACAAAGTGACAAAACATTTACTTCTTTTCCATATTTTATTATAATATCTAAAACTTTTTCGACTTTGTTTTTAGGTTCTGAGCGCAATAATTTATCCAAAAAGTTAATCTTGTACAGATTATTTAGTAACAATTCTGTTAGCCTACTCGAGTTATTTATTCTAAATATAGGCTTCATATTAATTGGACAAAATTGTCCCCTAATTACTGTCTGATTCTCTTCTGCAGGACTTTGTATCTGAAGGCAGAGGTCATAGTTAGCGATCGGAAAATCGATTCTTGGCTGCGATAACACGACTTTAAATAATTTCAGTATAAATAATCAAATAATAACTAAGCTAGGTAATAAGACTTACAGTTAAGGGCCCATTGTTCCATGTTATTTATACCAGTGTTGATTTTAGCTAAAGCACCAAGACATTCACTGGAGATGTCTAGATTAAGAAAAGTGTCCTTGTATTTATTCACCAATATTCTAGTAATCGGGGCCATTTTTTTACTGACATTATTATTATAATCAATAAGACGTAAAGTCAACTTGATCACATCTATAAGTGTAGCTTGCTTATATTTTAATTTGCCATCATCTTGGTAATAGTCATCAGGCAAAAATATTTCTTCAATTTTGTCTGCTATTTCAAATTCATTGCAGAAATTACCTTGTTCCTGATTATAATAATAATCCATATCAGTTTGATTGTTGTCTTTCAACATATCTCGATCACTGCAATGATGACCAAGAACAATAAAAATGATAAATATCAAACTAAAAATCATATTTAATTTTGACATTCGTATAAATATCAATACTTTATATTATAAACTTATCTAGTTTATAAGTTTATGATAAATATTTTTAACTTATTTTTAAAAGAAAGATATTGTTTACTTGTTCATTTTCCCTTAAAATGTCAGTTTATATAAACAGGTATTTGTCGAAAGAAAATTCAACAAGATTGTGTAATTAGTTTTTGAAGTTCTATAAAAAGGTGAATTTTTAAGCTTTTATTTTTAAATATGTTAATCAAACAACTACCAAGCTAATTTAAATAATTTTATGAATTCATCCTTATTTTAAGTGCAGTTGTTTTGCAATAAATGAATTTCCGTTAAACTCATGTTTATTTCATATCAATTCAATAATTATTTCCTCTAATTTTTCTTAAAATAAAGATTTAAGTTATTAATTTAAATTATGTATTATCAAACAACTACCAAGCTAATTTTAATAAATTTATGAATTTTTCCTTATCTTAAGTGCAGTAGTTTTGCAATAAATGAATTTCCGTTAAACTCATGTTTATTTCATATCAATTCAATAATTATTTCAATTAATTATTAATGATTTGACCATGATTATTTTATTTTTAAATATTTGAATTTTAAATTTTAAATTAGTTTTAGGGGAATTTTTAAATATAAATTAATTGTAAATTTTAGGGTATAATTTATACCGTATAAATTCTCTCTTAATCAGAGAATAATTCTGAATAGAGTTCTGAGTAAAATAATTTAAATCAGAGAATAAAAATGAAGGTTTCGATAAAAATTTAGTGAAAATGTGTTTAATATTTTTGTTTATTATTTTATTAATAATATTTTTATATGTTTACTAACATAAGGCTATATGTTACCCGTTAATATTGAAAGAAATATTCTCCCGTTACTAGCAAAAGGCCTCCCTGTCCCCTCCATTACTAATAAAAAGAATGGTCTCTAGAGTGACACAAACCTCCCTGTCCCCTCCATTACTAACAAAAGTTATAAATTACCCGTTAATATCCAAAGAAATATCTTCCAATTACTAGCAACAGGCTTCCGATAATACCCAAAAACTATAATTTTACTCTTTATCTCCGAAAAGAAGTATTGTTGTCCGTTATTAGCAAACTAGGAGTGGGCGGGTGGGTGGGTGGGTATGTGAAAAAACAAATACATGTACTACATATTACTCCCTAAATTTAGTAAAAACTCAAAAACCTATTCATTTAATTTAAACAAGGTTTGAGGGCAAAGTCAATAGTCATAGGGTGGGTGGGTGGGTGGGTGCGCGTAAAACAAATACATATATTACTTATTATTTCATAAATGTAGTGAAAAATTAAAGTTAGGAATAGTTTCTATTATATAAAATATTTATTATATTAGTTAATAATATATAAAAAGGCTAACTGGATGATTTTAAAACTAATTACCTTTATATTTTGTGGCGGTGTAATTTTGTTTTTCATTAATGGTCGCCACATGAGTGAAGGACACGACTTTCGTATTGAAATGATTTTAATCAAAATTAATTGAAGACAAACACATTTAATACAGTTTTGTTACAAAAATATTAGTAGTAATAAACACTAAACAAACAAAATAATAGGTTTAAGTCCTTTGAGTCCTGACCAGAGTAATGGTAATGAACTGTTGGTGTGTAGTTAATGGTAACGCACTGGAGGTGTAAAAGCATAGGCATAAAGGCCAGTAGAGGCACAGGCATAAGGCCAGTGGCCTCAGAACTATTGAGTCCTATTCGAAGTGCACCCAATTAATGCATGATTAATACTGAAGTAAAATAAGCAAAAGTAAAGGCTTTTATATTACTATGGCCAAAATCATAGTTCAAAGTGAAAAGCATATTGAAACACCTTGTTAGCCCTCAGGAATTTATATTTTTAATTTTAGATTTAAAGTAATACTTCATTAGAGGACATCATACTAAACAATTTGGTCTAGGTACCATCTTGATACTACTTGAAATAAAGTCGTTAGAAGGCAATAAAGTTGAAAGATATTTTACAATATATTTGCAATATATACATACAACAAAAGATTATAAAAAATGTTCACAAAAAACATATAATTTATTCATATAAAGCGTTATTTTTTATAAAATATTAATTAATTTTTTAAATAAAATTCAATTCTTATTTAAATCTTAAAGCCCACAAAATTATATTTAAGACTATAACAGTATTGCATTAAGGCCTTATAAAAACCAGTTTATGGGATTTTGGCCATAGTAAGTTTTATAGTAGAGTTTAGACTGAAAATTCAGGTCATAATAAGTGAGATATGTCTCAGTTGTGAGCCATTTATAATAAAGTTTAAGGTATGGGTAAAGGTTTGACCAATATTTGGGAAATATTGGATTAATGCAAAAGTTTCCGCGTTTTTTGGGGTGAACAAAGTTTGCAAGTTGTTTTCATATATTATAATTTTACTTTTAATCAATGTTTGTGTATATTTAAAAACACCAATTATTAGTCTTTAATTTCTATTATTTAAATTTTTAATCTACTTATTAATTTATTTTTAAATTGATGAAAGGCGATCAGAGAAAAATTCGAAAAAATCTCAAATTTTTTTAAATTTAGAATTACAACAAACTGAAGTTTTAGAAAAATTGAACAACATATTTTTCAGATAGTTCAATTTATCTAAAGTTGAAATATATTTTTAGAAATATTTAAACAAAGAATTATAGTTTTGGAAATAGGTCTTAGAACTTAGCCAAAATTTGCAATTTTAGCAACTTTTTTGAAGAAAATTTTGCTAAATTTTTGATATCGTAATCCTATATGTCTAATGATTAGTGAATTAATAGCGCTTGAAATACCTAGTAAAATAAGTGGAATTATTTTGAATTCCAACATGAACATTTCGAATAATTAATGATTACAAAATTTTGATGTACGTCCACATTTTTGTTAATTTCGATTTAAAAATTATTTGTATAAATTTTTTAAAAATATATTTCAACTTTAGATAAACTGAACTATCTAAAAAATATGTTATTCAATTTTTCTAAAACATCAGTTCGTTGTAATTCTAAATTTAAAAAAATTTGAGATTTTTTCGAATTTTCCTCTGATTGCCTTTCATCAATTTAAAAATAAATTAATAAGTAGATTAAAAATTTAAATAATAGAAATTGAAGATTAAAAATTGGTGTTTTTAAATATACACAAACATTGATTAAAAGTAACATTATAATATATGAAAACAACGTGCAAACTTTGTTCACTCCAAAAACGCGGAAACTTTTGCATTAATCCAATATATGGCAGTCAGTCATAGGACTGCCTCAATTTACTGATTAATCACTTGATTATTTAATATAAAATTTCAGTAAACAAATCATAAAATTAATTTAAAAATAAAATTTTAGAAAATATGGTTTTCTTAAATATTTGTAATTAAATCTCAAATAAAAACTTATATCAAAGGAATCTCAAGGAATTTTTCTGTCAAATAATCAAGGATTTATAGTATAAATTTTATACCTGGTCATCCGAGTTTAGTATATAATATAGAAAATATTAATATATTATAATAATAATATAACAAAAGAATGGGTTAATTATAAAAGATATGGTTAACTAATAATCATTTTGATTTAAATATTATTTCGTATTCATATGGGGAAAATGTAAAAAGTCCGTTGACATCCGCTTCAAGCCCTTTATTTTGACCAAGAACAATTTCATAATCAGATGACAACTGAAGAAATCGAACTAAAACTAGAAAGAGGTCAGCGATGGCTAACTTTTCTCCCAAACAGACTCGACGTCCGACACCGAAAGGAATGAAAGCCTTGGAACGAGTGGTTAATAACTTTCCATTTTCTAAAAACCTTTCGGGTCTGAACTCGTCTGAATTGGGCCAATGCTTTTCATCTGTTAAAATGATTCCCTGACATATAATAACACCCATTCCTTTGGGTATCAAATAATTTCCTAAAAACAAATTCATTTATGAAATGAATAAAAACATTTTTATTATTATTATTATTAAAAATTAATTTTTTATACCGATTTTACTGCTGACCATTGCTTTATGGGGTACAGCAAGAGGTGATACATTTCTAAATCTCAGGATTTCCATAATAAAAGCCATAACATAATGGCATTGATTTCTGTCCTCAAGTTTTGGTCTTCTATCTCCAATTTGTGTCTCAATTTCTTGTCTCAACTTTTTCTGAGTCTCCGGATAATAACAAATGAAAAGTAATATCCATTTAAATGTTTTATGTGCTGAGTCAGTTCCGGCAAGAATTAGATTGAGCAAGCACAATGTCAAGTTTTCATCAGTCAAATAAGAAGCCGAGGTTTTGCTATTTCTTAGCGCATCATTTTTTGCAGCAATGAGTGCATCACAAAAGTCCCGTTCATTTGATTGCGAGTAGTCTTTATAGTGATCGATGAACTTCTTTTTAATATCAAATACCAAACCTTTAGATAAATCTTTCATTTTTTTAATGGATTTTCTATCAATAAGTCTAAAAAGTGAAGAGAATTCCAATAAAATAAGTTTGTGGCCATTATCTTCTAAAAATTCCTTGAACATTTCAGATATTTTCTTAAATTCCTTATCATCATATGAATAACTAATTGTATAATAAATTGATAAAAATATAATAAAAGCCAAATCTAACAAAATATTACTACAACTGACCTCTCTCCAATTGCACTGCTCGCTGTAATATTAAGGAATAATAAAATAATGTAATTCATTGGTTTAAACCCTTTATTAAAGTTTTCGTTTTCGGTCATTATTTTGAAAATAGAGTCGACACAATTGATTATCAAAGTATCAAGTTCTTCCTTTGTTGAATATCTCCTAGAATATTTCAATTATATAGAAATACTTTAATAATATTTTAGTTGAAAGCCTACAGAATTGCTGAATAGGTGACTTTTCTGAGTGCGCTCCAAACTTCATCCTTGTCACTGAAGGCAATATCAAATTTGTATCCCCTTGGAAATAAAATTTCTATAATAAAATAAAAAATAATTATATAAAATATATCAAGTACTATTTTATAATTATATAACTTATATATTTATTTAATCGTCCGGCGAAGTCATTTTTATGGAAGGCCTCCCGCCCTATGTCTATATCGCTAATGAATACCACGGGACTATTTCCAAACCAAATGGTAAATATAGAGCCATATCTTTTTCCAAGTTTTCTTATAACTTGATCCCAACGTTCCTTTCTCCATAATGTTTGATAAAGGAAACCTAGTTCAATTAAGAGTTAAATAATTAATTAATTTTTAGTTTAGTCATTTTAACTTAAATTAAATAAAACAATATTTCAAAACATACCTAGTGTATTGCCCAAAATTGGAAGTGGTATTGGTCCGGGAGGCAAATGACATACTTGAATATATAACTTAAATGAAATATAAACCAAAAATCCTATTAATAGTGTTATAAAAATGGTGCGAATATCACAAAATAATGTATTCAACAAAAATATTATTGATAACAGAATAGATAAAACTATTGACCACATTTTCACTAAATATTGTTTTATTTTTATCGAAAACTTTAATTTTATTCTTTGATTTGATTTCACTCAAATCTCTACTGAGAATTATTTTCTTATTATGAGAGGAATATTTATACCCTAAAATTTACACTTAATTCATATTTTAAAATTTCCCCTTAAACTAATTTAAAAATCAAATTTTAAAACATAAAATTATCATGGTCAGAGCATTAAAAAATTTGAGAAAATAACTATTAAATTGATATGAAGTAAACTTGAATTTAACGGAAATTCATTTATTGCAAAACTACTTCTCTTAAAATAAGGATAAATTCATAAAATTATTAAAATTTGCTTGGTAGTTGTTTGATAATTCATAGATTTTAAGTTTTTAATTTAAATTATTTTATGAAAAAATTTGAGAAAATGATTATTAAATTGATATGAAGTAAACATGAGTTTAACGGAAATTCATTTATTGCAAAACTACTGCACTTAAGATAAGGAGATTTTATTTTTTAAAGTTAATATTTCTTGGTAATTATTTGATTAACATATTTATAACTAAAATCTTAAAAACCTACGTATTCAAAGAACTTCAACAACTAATTACACAACAATCTTGTTGAATTTGCTTTCGGCAAATACCTGTTTGTATGTAATCAATTCTTTGAGATTTTCTTCTGAGCTATAACTGAAACAATTTATTATTTTAAAAAAACTTAAATCCAAAACTTTAATACTGAATGAAAATATATAACCAAAACTACTAAAAACTGCTTAAGTCTGGACTCAAATGGAAAAAGTTGCAAGTTCTTAAAAATACGTGTGGTTTTCAATTTGTTATCTATAATTATTTTGACTATGCTTGGTGAAGACTCTCGCCAGAGGTATCCCCAATCATTATTGTTGCTAAAGATTTGTCGAGGTACAATTATAAAAATTATCTTGCTTATTTTGAAATGTTTTAAAAAATAAAAATAAGTAAATTAATAATATTTTTCAAATAAAAGGCTCTAAACCTGCAAAACTTGGAAAAGAAGAGCACAAAAATGGAGAGCCGTCTTTCTTTGTTGAAATGATCTGTTATTTAAGTGTTTTAATAGTTATTGTCTTCGGATATCTTAAAGATTTATTAGAAGCCTTTGGTTTAAAAAAGAATTTTAATAAAAAAGAAGAGAATCGTGAGGTTTGTTATAAAAATTTTGTATTAACTTATTTGCTTTTCTATTATTAAGGCATTCAAAAAAAATTTTCCCTCGGAAATCGTGGATACCTCCTAAACGGCTGAATATATTCAATTGCGGTAAAAACAATTATCAACAACTACTTAATTGTAACCTAGCCCAATAAAAATTATTTTCAAAAAATCAAGTGATCTTTGGTATTTCGGAACATTTGCAAAGGCCATGGTCACAGGACAAACATTACAAGATATTTATGGTTTAGTAATTGGTTATATTAGAGGAAATATTGTAGTTTAATATGACCCAAAATCATTGAAATCGGTTTTAAAACAAAAAATCTGTGTAAGATTAAATATCGGTGTTTTAGTAAAAATTTTTATTTTAAACCATTTTAAAAACTTTGATCTGTTAAGATCTGATATATTTTATGATATTTCACTAAAGGACATCAAGTGCAGTAATTTTTTTGCTGGGCATATTTTGATTAGATCAATAATAAAGTGTCTAGAGGCAAGTTTAGAAAAGTTAAAAATTCATAATTATTTAAAATTTGTATAATCAAAATGATCCTAACAACAAAATTGTTACAATTGATGACCTTTAGTGAGATATCATAAAATGTTTCAGATATCAAAGATTCAAATATTTTATAATGGTTTTCAATGGAAATTTTTCCATGAAACTCCAATATTAAATCTATTACAAGTTTTTTGTTTCTTAACTGATTTAAATGATTTTGGTGGCATATTATATAACTTCAATCTTTCCTTTATAAAACCCAATTACTAAACCTTTTGTATCTTGTCAGGTTTGACCTGTGACTATGACCTTTGCAAATGTTCCGAAATATCAAAGATCACGTGATTTGTTGAAAATAATTTTTGTTGGGTTAGATCACAATTAAGTATTAGGTGATAATCCTTTTTACTTTATTTAAATATATTTAGCCGTTTAGGAGATATCCACGATTTTCGAGGGAACATTTTTTTTGAATACCCTAATAACATTCCAATATATAACCTAGCATATTTTTAATTATACAATATATCAATATTTAGGGTTACGTTCCTCTTTATAAAGGATTTGAAGGTTTTTTCTCCCGAAATATGTATAGAAGGTTTTGCGATGTTTGTAATCTACCCATTAATTGTATGCCCGGACCTATTGTTGATGTCATGGAAAGGATATTTCAAAATAATAAATCGAATTTTAAGTATTATTTTATATATTTTACTTAAATTAAAAAATATTTTGTTTAAAAATAGTTTCACCGGAAATACTATTCGATTAATAAATTTTGTTTCATATAATTATTTGGGTTTTGCTGAAAATTGCGGTCCAATTACTGATAGTGTCGAAGATATAATCAATAAAAAAGCTGTCGGTGTCGGCACAACCCGACATGAATTCGGTTCCTTTTAAAACAAAGTAAATGTTATTCTGATTACTCTTTTTTAAGGTTTAACTGAAGTTCAAACCAATTTAGAGAAACTTTTATCTAAGTTTCTTGGAGTAGAGTCTTCTATTGTGTTTGGAATGGGTTTCGCAACCAATTCAACGAATATCCCTATTTTAGGAGGGAAAGGAACTCTAATAATTAGTGATGCACTTAACCATGTTTCAATTGTTCTTGGTTGTAAAAACTCTGGCTCTACTATTACTGTATTCAAACACAACGGTATTCAATGATTAAAGGATTGAAGAAATTTTAATTAAAATTATTTAAATCTTAAGATATGGAAGACTTGGAGTTAAAAATAAGGGAAAGTATTATAAAAGGACAGCCAAAAACTGGGATAAAATGGAATAAAATTATAATATTTGTTGAGGGAATATATAGTATGGAGGGAACAGTTGTTAATCTTCCAGAAGTTATACGATTGAAAAAACGTTACAAATGTTACCTCTATTTAGATGAGGCGCACAGTATAGGAGCCATCGGTAAAAAAGGTGGTGGAGTTGTAGACTATTATGGTTGTGATCCTAAAGATGTGGACATTTTCATGGGAACCTTCACTAAGAGTTTTGGTGCCGCCGGAGGTTATATCGCCGGAAGTAAAAACATAATCGATTATATCGTCAGTCATTCTCAAAGTGCGAGTTATGCGACGACAATGTCTTCGTGTGTCGCACAACAAATTACTTCAGTCCTTAACATAATTATGGGAACCGACGGAACAAATGAAGGTTGAGTTGACTTAACAAATAAAATATAATTATATTTTGAATTAAGGTATGAAACGTATGTCTCGACTCTTGGAAAACGTTAAATATTTTAGAAGACGTCTCAAAGAAATGGGTTTCACTGTCATTGGATGTGAAGACTCTCCAGTTGTTCCGGTTATGACATATTTTAGCGCTAAAATGTTGTAATATTTATTGACAAAATTTTTGTCTCAATTTTTAATTAATTGTGGTTTATTAGTGCAATATCTAAACTAGCATTGGTCAATGGATTTGGGTTACAACCATGTGGATATCCGGCCACTCATATCACAAAAGCAAGATTAAGGTTTTGTATCTCTGCGTCGCATACAAAGGAAATGCTCGACAAAGTGCTTGACTTTCTTTACACAATTGGAGATCAATTTATGATAAAATATGAAAAAAATAATTAAACGATTGAATAATTTTTCACTACATTTATGCAGTAAAGTGTAGTACAGTAAAACTTCTATAATTGAATACCTCTATATTTGAAATACCTCTAAATTTGAACCCCAAACCCATTTCCCAATCATTTTGTATAGAAAATTACCTCTATATTTGATAATTGGACCAAAAGATACAAAACACATAACTTAATCAGAACCTCTATAATTGAATAAAAACAACTATTTTTACAATAATTGAAAAACTGTAAAAATGAATATTTTTCAAAACATGTTT
>JAQIXI010001003.1:0-16459 GCA_034700165.1 Galumnidae sp. Gr-Ori-00277 | reverse complement strand
AATACATTATCTAGGCTAAATTGGAAATAATTAAATATCTAGATATGAATATGAAAATAATAATTATTTTCTTATAATTAGTGCAATATTTTTGGAATCAAACTTTTAATTAGAAAAAGTTATTAAACGCTATAAAAACAATGAAAAGAAAATTCATTCAAACTATTTATAGAAAGAATTATAGAATCTATTATAAGAATATATAGAATGTATGGATTAATATGAAATGGATTTATAAGAGTTAATCCAAGTTTAAGATCGAAATTATCAGAAATATTCTTAACATTAAATTTGTTGTCAAATAATATCAGTATTTAAATATCTATTAGATATACAACTCTTTATATTATCATTTTATTCACAATTTATATAACATAAAAAAACCTAAAATTATTAGCTCTATTTGGTAATGAAAATGTTAATTTATCAAGATAATTTCTTTAGATTCTATTGAATGAAATATTATTTATATAAACCACTCTATAAACAAAATATTTAAAATATAGTATTTTAACGATTTATCATTTTGTGATTTTGTCTAAAAACTAAACTTTTTAATCAATATTTATTTGAAATAACCTTCAAAGTTATCAGAGATATCTAAAATTGGTATTAAATAAAGTACTTACAAATTGTATAAATCAATGATTTCAATATTTGTAAAAATTATTCATAAATTCTTGAAAACACTTAAAACCCATTGATTTCAATGTCAGAAATGATTTTAAAATTAAATGAAAATTTGAGGAATATTTTAAGGAATTCTATTGTATTCAAACAATAACTCTATTGACTGACAATACTTTTTATCAATGGTTTTATCAATTGATTATAATTTATATAAACTTTATTAGAAGAATACTATCTTTTGTGATAACAACGAATTAAAGTGAAAGGAAATACAGAAATTAAAAGATTAAAAGAGTGTTTGACTTTCAACAGGTTTTTCGATGAAAACCCTTCGTATCAAAATCTATTCAAGTCATTCAAAGACACGCCTAAATCAGAGCTGAGGACCAACAAGAAGTTGCTGGCTCATGCCAGCAATGTAATGTATGCGGTGACCATGCTCGTTGACAACATTGATGACACTGAAGTGTTGGTCGAAATGTTGGAGAAATTGGCCAAAAATCACGCGCGACGTAAAATCTCAATCGAAATGTTTGAAAACCTGAGAACCACTTTATTCGGACTTCTCAAACAAAAACTTGGCTCTACTCTAATGAATGACGAGGCCGTCACTGCTTGGGATAAGACATATGGTGTCATACTATCTGTTGTTAAACCCGGATTAGAGGCAGAAGGAGATGACTAAAAAGGAATATAAATTCGCTTTTTATACGTTCACATAATCCTCAATAAACTTCTACTGATTTGTCTAAAAAACTGTCTGAATATTGACTCAATTGACTCAAATTCAATTCCTTCTCATTTTGCAGAGCATTGATAGAAATATTGGCGTTAATGCAACTAATGATTAGGCTTTACATTACTTACCATTACTTACAAATGCTTACACTTTATCTATAATACTATTATAGCAATTTTCAAAGAACCATGCCCATTTTTTATGCAGAATTATACCATGTTGCGTCAGCGATATTTTATAATTTTTGAATGGAAGACATCATTTTGATTGACTGTTTGTTTACTAGAAATGTGTCGATAAAAACCATTTACTAAAATATAGTTTAATAATGTATTTGATTTCAAATTTTAGCCATTTTTTGATTATTTCTCAAAAAATTGAAGTTTTCCTTGATAACTTAAAAGTTATCATATATATATACAGTTTTACAATTTTCTCATTTGTAATGAGCATGCTCCATTTAGTAGGAATCGATTTATATTTTGTTGATTTGTTTATTTTTTCTTCAACTTTGACGCCCCTGGTCATTTTTTCTAGATCATACAAATATGCCTAGCAACAAGGTGGACCAATTCGATGTTGTTATGTGTTTACTATCCAAAAATTATAGAATATTGCTGATGCAACAAGGTATAGTTTTCCATAGGCTTCGTTTTTTATATCATATACAGTGAAAGCTCTATAATTAGAACGAAGTATATGTCAAATATTCTCTAATTGGAATATGTACCTTGACAATTTTGTAATGCAATAGAAAAAACACTATAAACCAAAATTCTGTTTGAGATTTGGTTTTTTGTGTTTCTATATTCAGAAAATCAAATAGAATTTTATAAAATTGTTTACAATTTTAATGTATTTTATGAACTATAAGTCGAATATAGGAGTCATTTAAATATTGTAATTTTTTTTGAAAATGTTAACAAAACAAACATTTCAGTAATTTTGTTAAATAAAGCATTTTTGTTATAATTGTTTAAAAGAAATTTCTTTTAAAATATAATGAATTGCCTTTTGTAACATTCAATTGATAACTGAGTATTTCATTAAATAAATGTCGTTTTAAACACATTTTTAGCAAGTCCATTATAAAGTTCTATTAGTCGAACAAATTTTCTTATATTTTTGTGTTCCAGATATAGAGCTTCTCCTGTATTATATAATTGTGTTTATCAGTTACTGAAATTTAATTAAATGGATCAGTTTTAGAATTTAGAAATGAATCCAATTTCCTTTTGAAACCAATAGTAACTAATATTAGAAAATTTCTATTATATTATGGAAGTCTTGTTTTGGACCTCAACTATAAAGTTATAGAATTTTTTCTTTTGCTTTTTTGTTAAGATTTAAGTGAAAAATGAAATTCACTTTTTATATCATTTATAATATAATAATATCTATGGATTGAAAGTTGTATTGAATTTAATGTAAAGCCATTCGAATAAAAATTAAAGTTTAATGTAATGTGAATTCCATACATAAGTTTTACATTTTGTTATCTTTAAATCATAAATTTGTGGCTCATCTCAAGAATTTTTATGGCAATAAGTTTTTACAATTTATAAAGACTTAGAGGCATATCATTTAATTTCTTGTTTTGACCATTTTTTCAAAAATTCTAATAAAATTGTACCGTATTTTTGTAATGTAGTGCTCATCCAAATGTTCGCCCAATTGCTGGGAGGGTATACTTTCTAAGGACAGACACATCAAACGTTTTTATCGACAAAATTTGTAAAATAAATATATTCATTGAAATTGTTAAACGCTTTGAGTCAAAAAAATTCAAGTTTTGGTTTATATCCTAAACTTTAATTAATAAATAGTCAAAATTCAAGAGATAACCATAACCTGAGTTCAGATTTACTAATTAGTAATTATTAATTACTGATTATAAATATTATCTAAAATCCAAACAAAATAGCAGTGATTGTAATACTAATTCATAGATCTTTTATTCGAACCGCGTTTTTGAATGAATAAATTGATTAGAAAACCGTTTAAATCAATTGTAGTTTTACCGCAAAAATGATTAATACTTATTAAGAATTAGTGTTCAAATGTTTAAATTACAACTTCTTATGAATAATGAATTTTTGTAAGAAAACGAAAGAAAAGTTTAATTATAGGTTTTTAACGTCAGAATTGATATAAACATTTATTTTAAGACAACTGTAAACACAAAGAATTATATATCAATGAATTTTAAGGACAAATGAATAATAAATATAAATAAAATATTTAACATTTTTTTTACTCAACACTTATTTTACTCACAATAACTAACAAATCATTAGAATTAAGTCTTCAAATAAAATGAGTTTATATTCATATTAAAACTTATCAAATACTTATCACATTCTTCTTCTCTTTTATAATAATGAGATGCAGTCATATCTAATAAAATATTTTAAAAGAATGAGTTATAAACAATTTATTAATGATTATATTCTAATCATTTTATAAATACAATTCTTGAGAAACTGTTGAAAGGCATTCATTTTTATGAATATTTCCTTCAAATATTATGCGTTAATATTATAGTATTATATAATATTATGGGATATATTTCTATAATTTCCAGTAATTATTAGCAAATTTTATTATAACAATTATAATTATTATTACCTTGCTCTTTTTTTGCAGGGTAAAGTTATGAGTTTACACGATATGTTTTTATGAATAATTATATTCTCTTTGTTTTCTTCCTACAAATCATAAACTTTCTTACAATTAGTTTATTAGAAAATGTGTTAACTTATTAATTGTGAGAAAGTATTGACTCTTATACATTTTATCATATAATTATCCTAGCTTAAATTACTTTCATTTGGTCAAATTAAACCAAAATTCCATTAAAATATTTGTTAGTAATTATGCAGAAGTGAGTTATCTAAAGCACAGAATATCATTAAGATTTAGTACTTTTTTAAACAAAGCAATAGATAAATGAAAGCATAAGACGTGATATAAAAAAGTTTGAAATTAGTATAAATAGAGATATGATTTAATTGAATCCAAGGCTAGAGCTCTGAAATTGGGTTAAATTGTCGTCATTTGGAAGACTGAAAGACAGACTGACTCTGACTTAGAGTCGAGTCTTATTTACACAACAATTGAATAAAAAAATCAATGTTTTAATGCTTTAACTTTTATTGACTTTAGTTCTGATATAAACGTTGACATCGTTTAACAATTTGTCCAACAAATGACTCCCAGTTGTGGTCAATAACTTATAAAACATTAAATTTAAGCTCAAATTAACAGTATTTTAATAACGAATTCATTTAATTTTTAGACAAAAATTTTATTTTGAGATAAAAATATATTTTTATCAAAAAAATATTTGACTATAAATTGTTATCAAAATATCGGCTAAAATGAGTTCAAATACAACACGAGTTTGGAAAGTAAGGCCTTTTCTCATCATTTTATTAGATTTTAATTGTCTTTCATATAAATTACAGGTAATTAAACCTCATTTACCGCTCATTAAATTCAAAAAAGGAGGAAATGTCAGAACAAATGGTATTTTCTTTTCTTATTTCAAATTCATTTCAAATATTTAATTGTTTTTATTGAAATCAATATTTAGTTTAAATTTGTTTGAATTCACTTTAAATATTGATTTCTAAATCTAATGTTTAAACGACTAAAAAAATGTTTAATAAACGGCTAAACAGTTGGTATGATTTCATCAGATGTGGTGAAGACGTCTTCCACAACCACTTCTGGTCCTCCCATCGGATCGACTCCTCGCGGATCCGGTATTGAAGAGGAATTTATGCCAAAACGATATCAACGAAAACCAATTAGTGATCTCGAAATGGAAATAATTGAAGTAATGTTTTATTAATAAATTTATTTGAAATTTATTAATGAAATAAATAAAATTTGTTTCAACAGAGAGGGGGAGCGCTTTGACCAATGGTTTAGTCATAAAAAATATATTTAGCGCTAATAATGTCTTAAAGATATAAAATATTTAAAAAATCTAAACTTAATGTAGATATCAATAAACAATTGATTTTCATTTAAATTAATAATTGATTTAAAATAAATATTTGATCCGATATTATGCTTAAAATTAAAC
Source organism: Galumnidae sp. Gr-Ori-00277 (assembly GCA_034700165.1). NCBI lineage: Eukaryota > Metazoa > Arthropoda > Arachnida > Sarcoptiformes > Galumnidae > Galumnidae sp. Gr-Ori-00277. The sequence goes on along the minus strand of JAQIXI010001003.1, from coordinate 10,997 downwards.
GGTTAGAGTACTGGCGGCTGGTATTTGAAAACCTCGGGCCACTTGAATCGGATGCGTCGCATAGACTACAATTGGCAGATCCCATACCATTGTCTGTACATTGAGAAGAGCGGGTGACTGTTCCATAACTCCCTGTGAGTCAGGACTCACTGTATTTTTTATTTCATCCTCTTTAGTGGTAACGAACTCGAAGTGAAGTTTCCACGAAAGCGATACTAATTTCAATTTATTTTAATTAATGGTTTAATTGAATAAAATTGGATTAATTACTTAAATCACTGTTGAAAGTGGGCGTAACAGTGAGGGGAAGGGGTAAAATCATTTGCGAGTGATTCATATTAAGACAAAAGTCATGGTATTTGCCATAACTTGTTGTTTGAGTAAAAGCAGAAGTCTTAACATCTTTGACCCGATATTCCTCTTCGACGACTTCATCGCTTTGAAGAGTTACTGAAAACTGTTATTAAAACAAATGAATTAGAATTGAAAATAGGGTCAAACAGTTAGAGTCAGACCTGAACACACGGAACAGTCGCTTCAGTAAAGTTAAAAATGCCGACAATGTCTTCACCTAATTTGTAGGTAGACTTTAATATACAGAATTTGGCCACTTTTCCGAATTGATTGGTTATTACATAACTTTGTGGACAACGTTTGGCAGTCAAACAGTCGAGTCTATGTAACGAAAGGTCTAAAATAGTTTCGTTTGATTCAAACGAACTATAATTTGACGACTGATTGCTTACAACCGATTCTTTAAGTTTCGGATCTTCGAAGCAATCATTTGAATCGCCATTTATTTCGCTGTCATTTGACTTCTTATGATTTGTTTCAATTGAATTCGGAATTGAATTAAAGTTTTGATTCGGAATCGAAAGAATACGAATCGGTATTCGTAACAATTGTATTATGGAATTAATTCTTTGAGTACCGATCGATAACTTGTACTGATATTTCACTTTTAGTCCGTTATAAGACGGCGGAACCCATTCCGGAATCGTTTCGTAATAAACAAAAGATTTACTTTCGTTCGGCTGAAGATTCAAATCACAAAATAAGATCTTAGGATTTGATGCAAATAAGACACGTCCTTTTTCTCCCTTTAGGCCAAGACATGGATTAAATGATGTATCGGTTGAAGTGACGACTGTCGAGGGCTGAGTCTCTTTATATAAAATCTTTGTCTCATCTAATGTCAAATAGCAGTGGATCTGAACTCCTGCCCAACAAAGTGTCTCTTTTTGGCTAATAATTAAATACAATCAATACTTAATTGCGATTATCTTTTCCTTACCTCTCCTTTCCGTCAGTTTTTGAATTAACAGTTTTGTTGACACTATTGTCACAATTATTATGATTTGGAAGTGAATTAACGTTTTTAAAAGTTATGACACATTTTAATGTTTCGGACCTAAAATAAACGGGTCCTCGACTTAATCGAGCGCTTATTTCTATCATTTCTAATTTGTTTTATTTGTATATAATATGTAATATAATAATATTTATCGTTAATTCATTAATTTTTAATAAAATAATAATAATAACAATAAGTGTTTGTCATAAAAAGTGATGATTTGTTTATAATTTTGGTGTCAATAGTCGTACGCATGTCTTCACATCCATTAAGTTTGACCTCTAATTCAAAATCATTTTAAAGATATCTTTGATTTCAGTCACTTATAATTAAATCAATGAAATCGTTGTTTGTTTTGATTAGATTTTGACCTTTAATTTAATGTCAGATCAGAGATAATTGAAATTAATTTAAATGAGAAGAGTTTGAATGAATTGATGACATCATTTGTTTTCATTGAATTTTCAGACAATCGTTTGATTAACAGCTGATTAAAAGTGCTTTCAATTGATTTGTGTTTTCTTTAATTGTTTTTTAATCAATTGTTTGCTTCAATTGTCTTCTTTTCAAAGATTTTCTTTTAAAACATTTGTTCATTTGTCTGATTAATGGTTATGTAAGACATAACTGTTGACAACTAATCATTTAAATCTAAATTTTAAATTGATTTGAAGCCATTGAAGAATGGATGAGGACGTAAAGTGTCCGCATTGCGGAACTACTAAATACCGAAACCCATCCCTAAAACTATTAGTAAATGTTTGTGGACACGGATTGTGTGAAAATTGTGTGGAACTGTTGTTTGCAAAGGGTTCGGGTCATTGTCCTCAATGTAATACTGGTCTCAGACGACATAACTTTCGGTTACAACTATTTGATGACCATTTGGTTGAAAAAGAAATTGATATCAGAAAAAGGGTTCTCAAAGATTACAATAAAAGAGAAGAAGATTTCAATAATCTTCGCGAATATAACGACTATTTGGAAGAAATTGAGACAATTATCTTCAATTTGTCGAATGATATCGACGTTAAGGAAACCAATGAAAGGATTGATTCATATAAGAAGGAAAACGCAAAACAAATCATCAAAAATAGAGGGAAAATGAGTAAAGAAGAAGTAATTATTGAAGAACTCCTCGAAAGAGAAAAAGAGGAATCAATTCTTAGAAATCGGTTTTATTTGAATGAAGACAAAGAAATGATTAAAAATAAGACACGACTTCGGGAGTCATTAGTCGATGAGTTAATGTTTTCTGATTTACCGGCGGAACAAATAGTGGCCACAATGGTTAAGGAACCGCTTAAGAAAGCAGAACCCGTTGTTTCAAATCTTCCTAAAACTCAGGCAAAAGTATTCTCTACCGGTATTTCCATAGGAAAGGGATCCAACGTTTTTGATCCAATTGTTAAACACGTGGAGAGCATACCATATGTTTATAGTCCTCTTAAAATAGATTTGAATGGACCCCAATGTCCGCAATCAAATCAATTGGAGCCAAATGGTTACCTAAGACATGTGAGAGCGGCTACTGCTACGGATTTGGCGGGAGGTTTCCTCCCCACCTATCCCTGTCTGCGGGCACTCCAGGAATCATTTTGTGGACTTTATTTTCAGCCGACGTAACACTTAATTCCAACTCTTATTTTGTTGGGATTTAACTGAAAATATATTTAAATAAATTTTATACAAAAATTAAATTCATTTGTTTTTTAATTAAAATTTGATATAAATTAGAAAATTAGACTAAAAATTTGATGGTTTGTCTACTGAGCGAAAGTGCCCCCGTGAAGAATAAGGAATGAGTTACGACTTATGTGATCAAAATAACTCTCTTTTGAATTGAACTTAATTTTGTTGCCTTTCTTTTGTTTTTCAAATTCATATAAATTACTCCTCCCGTCAGTAAATTTGAATATTTTTGGCCAAATGCTTGTTTGCGGAGGACTTTCCTCTCCTTTAATAAAAGTATATGGAGGGTAACCGCCAATTGAATTATGGCTGATATCCTGTGGGTTATTGTTTGTAGTCAATCGTCTTCTTTGAAAAAGTGGACCAACCGGTCCCCCAAACGGATCAAACGGAGACTCTAATCCTCCGAAAAGTCCGGGTGAATTAAAGTCGAAAAATCCCCCCAAAGGTGGCTCCTCTTGAGTAGGTGGCGGTGGAGGGGGAGGGGGAGGTGGTGGCGGTGGATCTCTTTTTGCTGGTTTCACATTATTTGATGGTTTGGGTATTCTTTCGATTTCATTATTAATTAAAAACCTCTCGTCTTCGATGTCATCGATTGGATGTCTATAAGGTTGCGATACTGAATGTGTTTCTGGAGGCGGAAGGGGTTGAGGAATGAATTGTGGAATGGGTTGCGGTAAAGGTTGTGATAAAGGCTCTATAATCGGTTGATGAAGAGGTGAATGCATTGGTTGTGAGAGGGGTTGAGATATTGGATGACCAAAATTTGGAGGCAATGTATGTGAAATGGGTTGAGGAAATTGATGCGGATAAGTTTGTGGCAGAGGCTGTGAAATGGGCTGCGCTATAGGTTTAGCTAAAGGATGAGTAATTCGATGCAATTCTGGGTGCAGTATAGGTGGCACTGATTGGGTTATCGGAGGAATTTGGTGATGTAATTCTGGTGTTATCGGTTGCGGTCCGCTCTCAGGAATAAACTGCACCGAAGGGGGTGTTGGAAGTGGCAAATGGTCTGGAGTTTGATTGGGACCATTACGTCTTTCAATTAGTCGAGGTATGTCGTGTGGAAAATTGATAAATGGGTCCTCTCCTAAATTGTTCTCAAAATTGTTCTCAAATACAGAATTGGGGTAATGTTCGACATGAGGTCTAAATGGAAGGGATGGCACCGATGGGTTTGGAAAGAATGAAGTTCTCCTAATTTGACTGATGGCCCCACCACCATGGTCTATAAACACAACCTGTTGATGAGCTGCAGCCGTTTGAGGCCCGAGACTGCTATCACTGTAAGTCAGGTCTGAGTTGTCATCGAATGGATCGTTGCGTTTGGTTTCACATATTTGTAGAAAGTTTTGTAGCGTTAATACAATTACTATCAGTACTGACAACGACAGGGAATGTCCCGAAGGCTGACAAAGAGAACCGACATTAGAATTAATAGAAAGTTTGAGGGCTGACACTCGTTCGTGAAAACGGCTGTCAATTCTGTGTCACTAAGTTTTGCTCATAAAATAACTGTAATTACTCTGAATTTCATTTAACTGTAATTACTTTGAATTCTATTTACAATTAAATAATAAAAATACTTTCATTCCTATTATAGACAAAAATGACTTTAATATAAAATTATCCTCAAATTCATTGCATAAATAAAAAGGAAAATTATTATACATTTTTAGTATATATTTATTCTATAATTAGTCAAACAATTGAGGGATTATTTGAAAAATACTGGTCTTAAGTGAGTGAGAAAAAAGATTTGCGACAATTAAGGGAAAGAAAATAAAAGTTTCTATTATTAACTTAAAAACAATTTCTAAATAAAACAAAGAATTTAATAATAGTTTTTGCAAATAAAAGCGAAAATTTGTTGTTATTCTTACCATTACTTTAAAATAGAAGTTTAATTAGAAGTTAAAGTAATGATTTCGGACACAGAATCACATTTTTGATGATTTGTTGTTTGAAATAAACTTTTTTCCGATTCATGTAATCGATTGCAAAGAATGAGAACACGAATCGGTTTTACAATCACTGAAAGAATCGATGATTAAATGGAGTAAACGTTTGGTTTTAACTCTAATCGATTGAATACTGGTTTGAATCACAATAAAACTGTAAGAAAGTTTCAAAAATGTGAGGCTGTGCTGTGATTTTGATGAATCCAATCCTCCCTCACATATCACGCGCTTTAAAACTTATATAAAACACTAAAGAGAGTGAAAGACAGACAGAGAGTGAGAAAGAATTCAATTGAATTCAGATTCGCTTTTCTTCCTTCACTCGTTTGTATTGGTTTTGGGCTTATGTTGGGTCAGTAGGACAGCAGATGAGACTCATGCAAAAATACCAGTCCTGTACAGCGATGGCAACCAAAGGAAGTATTCGTAGCGAATGAAGTGCTTCTCATAAGGAGGACAGACTCGCAATACTTATAAGACGACCCACATCTCCATTCGATATATACAGATATAAACTACTCCTCTGTTTATACCTTATTTTCAGAACTTATGATAGGATATGATCAGCAAATTTGGCGCTTCTCTCACTTTATTAGCAAAATATCGGTTCTTTTATCACAATTTTCAAAATAATTTAAAAATAGTTTTTAATTAAACACTTTTTGTCTCACGTTTTCCGAAAACAAAATAAAAGGAATTAAACTCAAAAAACTACGAAAAATCAGAATAAATATAAATAAATGTTTGAAAGTTTTGCAGAATTTTTTTGTTGAATAAGAGAATCCCCGCAGACTTTTATTGAATTAGTTTTTTCCAAATACTCTTCTTTTCAAAAATTGTTTGACTCCCACTGTTCTCAACACACATGCGATGGAATATTAATAACTTTGAAGGTGTAGTCACTCTTTAAAAACAATAAATATATTTTTCTTCAATAGCTATCGATTTATCAAAAACTTTCTGATATTCTTATTATAAGACATTAAAAGTTGTGAATAATTATTACATAAGAGTTTGTATTACTTTTCCTTTAAATAAATGAGAGTTTTATGAAAGTTGCGATTCTTTGCATTAAAAACAATAACTATTTTTTTCACAACTCATGAGATAATTGTATTTAAGAAGAGAACAGTTTTAACTGAAATGTAATAATACTTGAAAAACATGTTTTACTCGCAGACCATAAATTAATTTCACGAATAGACAAGTCTTTTGATCGCTGACTAAAATCTATTTGCATTGTGTTTAATGATAATGTGTTTATTCAAAACCAGTGCACAAATTATAGACTATGTGTAGTGTCGCGATTGCTGTTGCAGGACATTTACCTTGAATGCTTCCTTACGTTTTAATATATTCTAATAGCGGTAGACATAATTATTGTGGATATGAGTTACGTTTTGTGGTCAAGTGTAGCACAAGTGTAGTACAAGTGTAGCACAAGTATAGCTCTTTCTTGTTATGCACTTTTGTTCAGGTATTAAATCCATTTAGGAATGTGTGGCACATGAAGTATGAAATATAATGTCATTTATAATAATTCATTCGAAATGTTAATAAAGTTTCCGTTGACTCAAAAAATTGTTCGAAAAAAACCATTGATTTAAGAAATACTCTGAAAAAATAGACATTTTATTAGACAGAAAAGTCTCTTAAAAACAAATTCTTTCATTAATTTTTTTTAAATAAAAGAACGGAAACCTATGGAATGTGTCAGGGTCATACCTAGGCAACATAGTTACTTTAGAATAGGACTCATTCGGAATTCACTTCGTGTACATGTTTTAAGACATTGAGTTATTCATTGAGGCTTTCCTTTTAAGAAAGTTAGGACAAACCCAACACCCAATTGAAAAAAAAATCCATAATTTTCTCTGTAATTGTTTTACTATTTTTGTCTGAAATTAGAAATACATTCATTAATATATTCACGTCTTTAACATTAATTCGTTGTCTTTTATTTTGATATCCTTGAAGGCGAAACTCATCTTCTATTGATTACATTATTTGTGACCTCAATTGAAGTCACTTTTTGACAGAACTGGAAATACTTCATAAATGAATGTTTCATTAGTTGAAGCCTTTTTTGTATTGAAATAATCCATCAAATCGTGAGATATTTCTCTGCCTTTTTTCACTAATTTCTGATTTAACTGTTTTATAACTTTTGTGTCATTTATATAATTAATTCATTTGAAATGAGACAACTTTTGTCTTTCTTTGGATGTCTTACTTATTAGATAATCAAATGATCATTAAATTAGAGAATTATTTGTTCATTGAATAATCAGACGGAATAATAATTGACAGATGATTTTGAAAAGAACTAAATCTTAATTCCAATCAAAACCACATCAGAAGCTATTATTAGTTTAAATGATTTCATCGGAACTAATTTGAAGTGAAGTTCAGTTCAGTCATCAGATTATTGTCTTTCAAAATGACTTTATTCAAAGTCATTCAAACGAAAAATTAATGGAAAATCAAATGTTTGTAATTATATTCGAGAAAACAAAAACATTTGATTTTATTTGAATTCTTAATAAAAGAGAAAAAAAATTAAATGCAATCAAAGTCTTTGTTGAATGTTTTGAACGGCTTTTAAATTATCAAATTTTAAATTGTTTTTTGCGTTCAAATAAACTATTCTTTCAATGTTTCGAATTTTGTTGAGAGGTTTTCATAATTTATAGTTAAGGTTATGCCTGTCGTCAACTCTTTCTTTTGCCATTAGAGGCAAATCATTAGAGTTTTTACAACTAAATTGAAGTTAAGATGAAATGCATTTTATTAAATCAATTTTATTAATTTGATCGTTGAATGGGAACGTTTCGCCTCAAAACTGAGTAAATTGAGCATAAAGTGTGCTTGCTCAATGCTCAATGTTCCTTAATGCTTGTTTATGATAAGATGGGTTGAGTTCACAGCTTATTAGAAAAAGTAAAAAAAAAACGTATAATTGAAAGCCCACCACAAAACTAGAATGAGTTTGGATTTTAAATATCGAAAGTCGTGATCCTCTCAACCATTCTTTAAATGAAAATCTAAAGGATTTCAATCAAAGATCGAAACAATAAAAATGTGAATATTTTTCATCTTTTCGTTTCATTTCTGATAAAATTGATTTAAAATCTAATATTTCACGACTTTATCACTTATTTAGTGAATTATTTTAAATAATTATAAATATATTTCTTGAATTAATTACTGAATAATGAATTTACAATATTTTGGAAATAATATCTTAGAATTAAAAAATTAATTTTTTACTCTTTTTTCAAAAAACAGTGAATTTCATCAATGATTTGCACAAAACTCTCACAAAATCTTATGTTTTCCGCGTCTTTTGAATTAATTTTTTGTTGAAAATATTATATGAGAAGAATAAATGATAGTCTAATGACTTTCAAATTGAGTAATAAAACAAACAGACAATGAATTTATAGACAATGACTTTTAGTTAAACCAAAAGACATATTCCTTGTCTTACTTTTGATGAAGAAAACCAAAAGAATAGCAAAAGACATGAAAAGTAGAAAACTCTACAAAAGATTACTTTTGAAATAAACTCTTTATTTCTAATTTCTTCAATTGATTATCAATTTTAACAAAAATATTGTAGACATTTGTATAGGTATTCAAAATGGAAATTCATTTTCTTTGGAGGCATTGTTTTCCTTCTTATCGAAGCCATCATTTCTATGATAAGAGAACCGAATATTTTCTATAATCACAACAATTGAATGCTATTCATAAGTGAATTCAAATTCGGTTAAAGTTTAACCAAATTTGTTTTGAATAAAAAAAAAATGTATATTCAGTCGAGTAATTCATTCATTGATTTGATTGTTATTCAGTAAAACATTTGAAACCTTTTGTTATGCTTTTCATTCGAATCGAGACTATACTTGAGTAAAGTGTAGGATATCGATGAATAGCAGGATCATAATCAGGTTCATATTAGGTGATTGACTTGTGATTTGGCAAAACATTTATGAAGGCATCGATAATAAAGTTTTATTATTTATAAAAATTGATAATAAATTCAACGTTTGTTAGTCACGAGATTATGTACTAAAACATAAGGTTTTGGCATTAATTAACTTAAAAAAAATGATAAAGGTCACCGATAAAAAGTGATGCGCAACGCTTTCAAGTAAATACAATTATTTAATTACCTTTGTAATTTTTGGAAGATAAATAAAATAAACATGGGTTTTATGCAAATGTTATTACTCACTTTATTTTTAAAATGCAAATTACACTCAGAATATGGAGATTTTAATCGCCACTGAATTATATTTATCAGTTAATCTTATTTATAATAAATTATATACTCGAGGAAAATGCAATTGTATTTCCCTTTGAAGTTATATTTCAAATCTAATTATGGTTTTGTGTCAAAAATGGCATTATTTCGATAATTGAAATTACTTTTTGAAGGAAATACTGTTTTTTATTAAGTTTTGTAAATAAAAACTTTAAAATAAATAATTGAAATCAATTTATTTGTATATATCATGAAATATGTCAAACTTAAGAGCGTTTTTCATAACTTTTATCACTTAATAATAATTTGTTTCTTCAAATTTCAATAAATTAAAGCCAAAACTAAACAAATATTTTTGAAGCCAAAGAAACCAAAGGCTCATATGATTTATAGTTTAAAGTTTTGGTTCGTGTTTTTACACGAAATGTAATCCAAAGAGATTTCGGTTTAATAGTGAAGTCGTGATATTCTGTAAACTTTTGTTCATCCGTTCCATTAAAACATTGGGTGAATCACTTCAACCGATTGTTATAATTGGATTTCAATTTCATTTGACATAATTTTCAGCTCCAATTCATCTTAATTTAGTGAAAAAAATGGTGTTTTATCTAAAAAATATTCAATTTATGTAAATCAGTCACTAATTAATTATAATCCAATATAAAAATAGCTTGCTCACTTCTGGAACCGTTTTATGGTTGGAATAAAAATGGATCTGAGTTTGAAAAAAAATCTTAAATTATTAGTTAATTAATGGAATAGAAAATAAATGATAAGATCTAAGCCATTAGATTCGTCACGACCTTTCATTTCTAAAAAGGATCAAGACCCTTCAAAATCATTGGTTTAAAATGCTCTTCAAAAATATAGAATATCTTTAAGAAAATTTTGATGATTTCAACAAAACTATTAGTTTTAATTTACATTTCAAGAACACAATAATGGGATGGAATACAACACAATTGGAAACTGCAATAAATCACAAAATCATTTGGTTTTTCAATATTTTATGAGTCATTCATTCATTCAGTTTTGAAATGAATTTTTAATTTAAAACTTTAAATATTATATTCAAATGATTGGAGCAATGATTGGTTCTCTCTTTTTATGATTAGTTCCTAAACGAACTCAATCTTCACCTAACGATTGACATCAAAAGAAAAGACTAAACTCATTGAAAAATAAAACAAATTTAAAATTTGAAAAAAATTTCTGTAAAAAAACTAAGCATAGATAGGAAACTTTGAATAAACAAATAATGAAAAAGGACAGTTTAGGTCAATATAAGACATAACACTAAGCATAAGTTTTGGACATAATTAAGAAGATGACCTTGTTTCTAATCCATAGAATCCATTGCTATCCGGTGATAAAGTCCTACTTTAAAAGTTTCGAAATTTTTGTTTCGATTGTAAAAACTTTTGCATCAAATGATTAGATTATTGGGAACTCGAAAAATGAGTTCAATATTAAGAAAAAAAGACAATAAGTTTTGTTAAGAGGATATTAAAAATAGAATTGTTTTCGACATTTGATGACTGTTTATATGAGACTATTCCGCATACCTTTAGATCAATATTAATATCATTTTAGTCCCACTTTTAAAAGGTATATGAAATGATTGATCTAAATATGATTTCCGTTAAGATTTGGCTAAATTCCATGACTTCCTCACATACTTCTCATCGATTTTTAATTTAATTATACTTTCATTGAAAAA
>JAQIXI010001002.1:0-16469 GCA_034700165.1 Galumnidae sp. Gr-Ori-00277 | reverse complement strand
GGGGTGGGGGGTGGGTGGGTTGGTGGGTGTAAAACGAAAATATATACTACACCTTATTACATAAATGTAGTGAAAAAGTTACTGGTTATATTAGCTGGTCATATTAACTAAAAAAATATTTAAAAACACTAAAATCAAAATTAAATTTATCGACACATAATTTGAAACTATTCTAAACAATTTTCGTTATCAATAACTCAATGCAATTACTATATATAAAAAGGTACTGAACTTTATAGTAATAAAAGTTTGTTTCAATGATTTGATTTTTTGAAAAATGATTATAATTTTACGAATATTTGAACACATTTTTCATTTGATTTGTTTCAAAATTAAGTAATTAATCTTAAGTCGATTACACGTATTAAAAGTATTGAGAAAAGTATTTAAAAGAAATTTTGAATATTTTATTTAAATTGTGATATCAATAGTTGTGATTCGTTTGCACTTCTCTTTCAGTTTAGTCTCGATTTCATGTTTTGGCGACTTTTTAGTGATCCATAAATCAATTGTTTTAATGTTTGAAAGTCGGCATAAAATTTTTGATGGTTTTTTCATTGCATTTAAAATTTAATCCATTAATTATTAATGACTGGAGTTTTGGTAAATTCTTTTCAATGTCTTTAAACATAGTATTTGCTTCAAACGGTTTAATGTAATCAAAATAACTGAGCTTTAAATGAGTCAATTCATGAAAGGCTTCACATTTAAAAAGTGAAAATAAATCAGAATTTATAATTTTCTCTCTAATAAATGGCATTTTTAAAAAGAGTTCCAATCGTTTCAATGTTTTAAATCTTTTAAGAGATGACAACTGTTGCGGGGTAGAAGACTCCATGCGGGCACTGAGCCCTCATTGGTCCACGAATTCCCGAAGGGGGTTGTAGCGCTTCCACCACTCGTTTTTGAGCCAAAAACCAGAAAGCAGTCCTGTCTACATCTGAAGTCTCGGCGACCAGAGCACAAAATAAGACTATTACTTGAATATTAGACTTTATTTTGTCCAGAATGTGGGGGTTTCACTCTTTTATTGAATTACTCTTTAAAATCTATACTTCATTTAATAATTAATAACTTTATTTCAGATAATCAAAACTTGAGAACAACTTCTATTATAATACTTAATAATTGATATCAAAAATGAATGAATTCAGTGCCAGTCTTATCAACATCTTCACTGCTCGATGGCTTAGAATTCACTGAAGTTAAGACCAGATTTTAATAATCTTTAGAAAAAGAATTATTGAACTATAAATAGATGTCTTAACCTCTTTACAAAAAGTGTTAATAGATTTATAGTTGAATTCAGAGATTTATATGAAAAATTAAAAACAAAATAATAAAATAACTAAAATAAAGTTTATATGGTATTCGTGATGTCTTTTAGTTGAGGGATTAGGTTTCCTTTGATCTCTGAGGTCCCGCTTTACTGTTGAGTCCTGAGTCCGAGATGGTAGTGAACTCTGGAAGTGGCTCTAAAGTGTCGCTCTTTCTGCAATGAGTTATGGAATGCCCGGGGGTTTCTATGGCACGTTTCATCCCTCCGTCGTTTAGATGTCGTCCTCGACATTTTTGTCTTTATCACTGCTTACTATTCTTTCTTCGAATTCCTTGAGACGTCCTCTTCTTCTATGCGTCGGGTAGATTTTCCTATCTTTTCTCTGCTTTTCTTGATGTCCACTTCTTTCAGTTCTCCTGAAGGCACTCTGTATAGCGACTTCAGACATATATACTGGCTTGGAGGTGCGGGTACTAGACTATATTGATTCAACTCCTGGTTCCACCAGATTTCGTGAGTTAGTCATTAGGTTTTCTGTCCTTTTTAGTCCTGCTTTCTTTCTAAACAAGCCTGCTGCGATTGCCTCCTACGCCGTAAGATTGAACCGGTTGCTCGAATTCTTTCTTAATGGCGCCGGATATTTAATTTTCATTGTGGTAGTCTCTGTTTTCATCCCAAAACCATACTTCTTTTTCCTTAACACTGGTTATTTTGTTTTAATTGTTTCGCTCATAATTGTTTGACTTGACTTCTCTTCAAAAGGCCCCGGGTGATTTTCGTGAAGTGCCGGGTAAAGGTCCTCGGATCCTCGCGCTTTAAGGTCCGGCTTTGAAAAGCGTTCTTTTCTGTCTTTTCCAGAATTCTGATTACTTAACTCTAACGCCGAAAAATTATAACTACTCTTTTCTAAGTTTTCAATGTCTTCCGTATTCTTTTCTTGACGACGGGTATGAATCAGTTCTTTCTTTAAATAACTGCAACGACTTCTTTGACATTTCTTAAAATCTTATAAAATTCTTATCTTCAACTGTGGTTATATACTTTATTGGTCCAAATATAACTATTCCGGCAGATTTAATGAAGTCCATTCCAAGAATGATTGATGGCCATAGTTTCTTGACTACTGCAACGTCTATCATTACTTCTCTGTCATTAAAAGTTTGAAAAATGATTATGTCTTTTATTACGCCGATAGGCTTATGAGGGGTCCCATCAAAATTATTAAGACTTCTGAAAATCCACTGCAAGACTTTATTTAAATTATTAAAACCTGGGATCTTTTGCCAACCCTGATATAATTCTTTGTAGAAAAATAAAATTACTAAATGAGTAAAAAAATTAAATAAATCAAATTAAAATAGAATGAAATTTTTGAAATATTTATTATAAATTATATCTATAATATATTTATAAATTCAAATATAGATTTAACTTTAATATTTAATTAAATTTGATTTGGTAAAAAATATCGTTTAATGATATAACTTAATTGAAACGAAGTATTAATAATTTTATTTATATTAAACATTAATTGTGTATTTAATTTATTTAAACATTTTCGTAAAATAAGAATTAGATAACAATTCATTGAATCATTAATTAACCAAATGATAATATCTTTAGCACTGATTCCGAACCACAAACCCATTAGTCCTCCAAATGAAGACAAATAGTCAGTGACTGACATAACAACCATTTCTTTATATTCAAACATTGGATGAGTTGAGTCCCAAACTAAATATTTTTCAGTTAAACCTTTGTTTACTTTATTCATATTATTATCAATATTCAAGTTTTCATATGGATGTTCTGAAATAATGTTATCCGTCTCGAGGACATCATAAAAGTAGTCCACTTTCAAGCAATCGATGGGACAAATAGACAAACATTTTTCATTCAAATTCTCATTTTTACGCATTTCTATAAACATTTTATATTTTTCATATAAACAAATATTTGTTTTATTGTATTCTTCTGTTGACTCTAAATCTAAATCACTCATAATATCATCAATTAATATGTTATAACATTTGAGGCGATCTCTTGAATATTTTAATAAACATCTTCTATAGCACTGAATATGAGAACTAGCATTAAATGGTTGGTTATCATTTGAGTAATAATTATAACATTTACCATAAGGAGGTTCCAAATATGAACGCAAAATCTTTCTGACAATAAGAGTATTGTTATTTGAATTGAAAACACTATTGAATTCATTATTTTCTAATATAGGTTTTGTATGTAAATCAATGTCAACCAAAAAATAAATCTCTGATTTAATTAATGAAATTTTTTGAAAATAATCAAATTTGTTAAAGTTTCTATTAGATCCAGGGCTGATTGTAATTAGATTAAACAAATCATTTTTAAAATATGATCCAAAATATATATTGATTTTATTAATTTTTGATATATTTCTTATTAATTTTAATATATAATTTAAATGTTTTTGCCTTAATTCAAATAAATTTTTGCAACAATTTAATAAATAATATAAATTAAAATTGTGAGTGTCAATTTTGTTATGAAAATGATCCCATTTACTAAAATTACAACTTTTATAATCTATTTCGATGTCTAAAGGCGAACGATTATCAAACATTAATGAAACGAACGGGTAATTTAAATCATTTTCGTTTTGTTTTAAATTTATTCTCGTAATTGTATTGAAGGAAAAGAAATCAATTGTGATTTCAATCAATTGGTATAATAATAATAGTGCCAAACATATGGATATCAAAAACTGTTCAAATTCAAAATAAATTATCTATTAATTATTATCAATATAATGTGTGTGTGTGTGTGTGTGTGTGTGTGTGTGTGTGTGTGAGAGAGAGAGAGAGAGAGAGAGAGAGAGAGAGAGAGAGAGAGAGAGAGAGAGAGGCCAAAGGTCAGAATAGACAGCGATAAGAAATAAGAATTAGAAGTGAAAAAAGATAAACAAAAGGAAAGGAAATCAATGAGATTAGAGTTAGAATAAAAATGAAGACTAAGAGAAAGATAAAGAATAAAGTTATGGAGAAAATGAAAGGTAAGAGAAGATACAGCCGATAGTGAGAAAAGGAAATGAAAGTAAAGAGTTTAGCAGAAAAATTAGTATAAGAGGAGTAAAATTTTAGACTGGAATTTAGTTTAATTTTGGGCCTCCACTCCAATTACTTAAAATAAAGGAAAGATTTTAATAGAGAGTAAGTGTAATTGAAGGAGAGTCGAAGCCTTTGGGCCGTCGACTACCCGTTGTTTGAGTGCAACGCCCTAACCGATTAATTGGCTACGCAACCGTAACCGCTACGCTACGCCAACAGTCGCTAGAGCTCCCCAGTAAGTTCCCGACGATTACAATATTATATAATTGATCTTAGTAAATTACATTTTTTGTACTTGCATATGTCACATAGTTTACGCAGGAATTTGACTAAAATTGAAACTAAAATTGTAGGCCTGGTTTATTTTATAAAACAAGGTTTGAAAGCAAAGCTATAATCACTACATTTATGACGATTAATTATTAATATGATACTCGAATAGGTTTAGTATAGGTTTTATAAATTCTTAATATATGTAATTCGTTTATTAGTGAACAGATAAGTTAGTGTTAGAAAATTTTAGTGTACTATGGTGTAATATACGAATAGGCTAGCGTAAGATTGAGCTATTAAACAATTTGGCTAGTTAATGTGTGGGTGAGTGTCCGTCTGTACTAGTGTCCTCGTGTGCTAGTGAACGCGTGTACTAGTGTACGCGTGTTCTAGTGTCCGCGTGTACAAGTGTCCGCGTGTGCTAGTGAACGCGTGTACTAGTGTCCGCTTTTACAAGTGTCCGCGTGTGCTAGGGAACGCGTGTACTAGTGTCCGCGTGTACAAGTGTCCGCTTGTGCTAGTTAACGCGTGTACTAGAGTCCGCGTGTACTGGTGTCCGCGTGCACAAGTGTCCGCGTATGCTAGTTAACGCGTGTACTAGAGTCCCTGTGTACTAATGTCCGCGTGTGCTAGTGAACACGTGTACTAGAAAGACATCTGTTTACTAATAAAGGGAATAGATAATTCTCCGCTACAAAGAAAAGAACACCCATTAATATCAAGTAGAGTATCTAGAGAGAATTGAACAAAACTCCCCTCTTCATTTGTATCTGAAGTATTGGTCTCTTGAGAGACATAGTCCTTAGTTAATATTTGAAAAAATTGGGCTCTAGAGAAACACAAACATCCCTGTCCCCTCAATTAATAACATAAGACCATATGTTAACCGTTAATATTCAAGGAAATATTTTCCATTACAAATAAAAGACCTCCCTGTCTTCTCCGTTAATATCTGAAGAATAGGTCTACAAAGAGACATACTCCTCCCTCTCCTCTCTATAAATATCAAAAAGGCTAGATATTTCTCCATTACTAATAAAAGACCTCTCTGTTTTATTGTTTTATAATTTTCCGTTATAAAGAAAAGAACACCCATTAATATCTGAAGCATAAGTATCTAGAGAAACACCAACCTTTCTGTCCACTCCATTACTGATAAAAAGAATGGTCTCTAGAGAGACACAAACCTCCCTGTCCTCTATATTACTATAAAGAAGGCTATATATATCTATATTACTAATAGTGTCTCTAGAGATACATGAATCTCCCTGTCTTCTCCGTTAATATCTGCAGTATCTCTAGCATAGTAGTAGAACGCCGTTAATTTCTGCAGAGGCCCCCGTTACAACCCTAAAGCGTGGGGGCGGTTTGGTTGAAAACGAAACTATATACTACACCTTATTACATAAATGTAGTGAAAAATCATAATAGTTTTATCAATGGATCTTGTCGATTGCGTTTTTTGAATTTCTTCTCGATGCGTAATCTCGATTTCTTAATTCTGTAAAATGTTTTATAAAGGGTTAATTAGGAAAAATAGTTTAATATAAAAATTTTGTTAGATAAACAATGTTGAATCGGTACTTATATAAAATTGGACAGGCTGAAGCTTAAAATATTTTGTGTTTTTTGGATAAAGAACATTATGTGAAGCAACTTTGTTGCTTGGCACTTAATATAAAAATTTTCTTTGATCAAAGTTAAGGTAAGGCCAACAGAGGGAAAATTATGTTTTACTATATTATTGATATAATAAATTTTTCAACCAAATTGGATATTATCTGTCGGCCTTACCAACAATATGTCCATTGATAAACCAATTATAATATATCTTCTAAATGGTTTTAATATATTTAAATTTTTATTTATCTTACCTTGCAATTTTTCAAATATTTATTAAATCTTAAATGGATCAAACTATTTTCTAAATGGTACTTTATATTAATTAATATATGCATTAAATTCGGGATTCTATTTAAAATTAATGTTATGTATTCAATAACTTGACTATAACTCGTTCCGTGCCATGAGTTTATGATGTTGAAAATAAATATTAACAATTGTATTAAATTTAGCTTGGAAAGATAGTTAATTATTGAATAAAATGGCTCATTAAATGAAATTTTTAATAAGACATCATCGCTAATTATTTGTGAACTTGTGAAAAATATTTCTTGACAATCATCATTACAATGTTTATCACAACTTTTTTCAATAATAATATTTAAATGAATTAATTCTATATTTTCATCATCAGAACAATAGGTATACTTTGAATACTCAGAATAATTATCGAAACGAATAGTGAATAAACTCTTATGATTGGGAATACATTTAAAATGTTTCATATATTCATTAAAATAACAATCATTTAAACAATGAAATCGAGTTTTGTTTCCATAATCTCTACACATCGTTTCATACGGTTTAGGAAGTCTTTTAAATACATATCGATTTATTTTTATGTTAATATAATTTTGATGAAATCTGTCATTCAAACTTATTAATTCAGATGTTAGGACAGGCATTGATTGGGGCGAATGAATTATTATGTTAACTCGAAGTAAATGATAAACAAATGTCATGTTATAAACACCAAGAATTTTCAAAAATAATTCTGAAGAAATAAATTTGAATCCATTATAAATTTGGTTCATTAATTTATCTTTTGATTTAGAAAAGTTAATACATTTTCCAAAAGGTGTCAAATATGATTTTTGTTTGCCAATATAAATATTGTTTGAATCAATTAATGAAAAAATATTTGATAACATTTTAAAGTCATTAACTATATATGTAAATCCGGTTGTATTTAAATTATGATATTTTTTTAAGTTTTGGTAAAATTTTTGAGAATTAGTTACTTTTATTAATTGATTAAAAACATATTTAGTTGTAAAATATTTGCGGGTTATTCTAGCTACTAAATTAAAATATTGCTCTATAATTTCTTCTAAATCTTCTTTCGTTAAAATTCGAATAATTTTTTCTTTTCTGAATATTGAATACAAATTTAAATATTTATAATTAATTTCATTAAACAATATTTTATCGAAATTATATTCATAACAGAAAGTAATGGACGGAAGAATTTCAAAAGGAATCTCTAAATTAGAGCTTTTGATATCTTCAAATCCAATATCAATTTGTGTCTCAAATTTTAAATAAAATTCAATTAAAGTAAAAATCTGTGAAAAAATAACTGGTAAGGTTATAATAGAAACCATTGCTCTAAATTGGTATTTTTTTAACTTGAATATTAACTTTTTAATTATTTTTAAAAATAATTTAATCCATTTTTTAAATATTGCATTTAAAAATAATTTATGTATTAATTCAATAATTAAAGTTATATTTAATTTTAAAAACAAATAATCGAAAATTAATTTTAAAATATAACTCATATCAATGAAAGAGAGTCCAAACCAAAGACTAAATAAACCGCCGATATTTGAGAGATATATTGTGAAAGTGATTTCGGGTTCAGACGTATAATGAAATACATTTGAATATTTGTATTTAATAGTTATGTTTGAATCCGATTCCATAATATAGTAATCGTTGTCTAATGTTATTGAATAGTATTCCTGATAACAATCTCTATGACAAGAGTTTCGACATTTTTCTTCAACTAATTTATAATTGAAGTTATCTTCACTTGTATTACAAATTTGTAGTAAATATTGATTAGATTTAATGAGAATAAAATTTTCTTCAGTAAAGGGATTTGGAATACATTTTTGTTTCGCAAAATTTTCTTCTATACAAGAATGAAAGCACTCATAATAATTATAATCCGAACCTATTTTTTGAGTATATCAAAATCAAATAGTACGATCAAAAAGTTTTGCGTCAGTGGAAACCTGAATATTCATCAAACAACTTGAGATATCGGAGTGAAATTAATTGCAATATGTACATCTATCGACATGTGACCTAGCCACATAAAAATTATTTTTTTTCAAATCACATGATCTATATAATTTTGGAATCTTTTAAAAAGTCATAGTCACAGATCAAACCCTAAAGGATTTCGAGATTATAGAGATTGGATTTTATAGGAGAAAGATTGAAATTTAGTATGACACCAAAATAATTGAAATCTGTTATAAAACAAAAAACTTATGATGGATTTCATATTGATGTTTAAGTAAATTACACTTAGAGAAACAATAAAAAAAATCTGAGTTAGTTGATATTTAAAATATTTTTTGGTATTTCACTAAAAAACATCATGTGGAACAATTTTGTTGCTGAGCCCATTTTGATTAGACTACCATTAAATTCCCTATAAATTTTTTACTTTTTCAAAATTACCCTCTGGTGATTTTATTACTAGTCTAATCAAAATATGCCTAGCAACAAAATTGTTCCGCTTAACGTCCTTACGTAAATACTACAAAATATTTTGAATATCAACTGATTAAGATTTTTATATTATATCTCATAGGGTTTTTTGCTTAGAACATCTATATTAAATCTATCATAAACTTTTGGTCTCTCTCTCTCTCTCTCTCTCTCTCTCTCTCTCTCTCTCTCTCTCTCTCCCTCTCTAAATAATTTTTATGTGGCTAGGTGAAATGTCGATAGATGTACATATTGCAATTTATTTCATTCAGATATCTTAAGCTATTTGAGAGATATTCAAGTTACCACTGGCGCAAAACTTTTTGATCGTACTAATAAAAATGTAAAAGTTTTACTAAAAGTGATCTAAAATAATTTTTTATATCATTCTGTGAAATCAGTGACAAATAGTACATTTCATACCATAATTAATGCATTTTTCCATATAAGGGGTCGACAATAACTCTACGGATGTCTTTCGGAAATTCAATTCTGCGTTAAAACAATTCCTGAATATTTTTGTTTTTGTTTGTTTTTCGGCAATGAATGGCCGCCTTTTCTCGTTAACAAATATATAAAATGGAAAATATATGTTATTGAACATCAAATTCTTTTCTGTTGAATTATTTAAAATAAAATTTTGTTGCATTTCATAACTAATAGTAAACTGTATATAATGATTGTCTTTCAATATTATATTAGTTTTCGGTAGAAATGAATAACAAATACCGAATTGATTTCCATAAATACTTTGCAAAACAGTAAACAATTGAAAACAATCATTAATTTTAGGTATCACTTCTTTATCAGAATAAAATGTTTCAGAACACTTGAATAATTCTTTTGGACTTATAAGTAAATTCAACATTTCTACAAATTTCAATTTCATCAAGTCACTTTTTAAACTTAAAAAAAACTCGTTTATATAATAATTTTTAGTAATATTCAATGAACTGCATTTGTTTACTACGAATTTATTTGAATATAAAATACTTGTTTTCCAAAGAGAAATATCGGATTTCAGACAATTATTGTATTTATTTGTGTAATATTCTTTATATTTTTCTTTTATTTCATTATAAATATTTGTTAGATTATATTTTTGAATGACTTTTGTTTTGTCAAAAAATATATTTTTTTCGGTACAAAAACTAATCGCAGGTAATTCGAAACCATTTTTATTATTGATTACAATTAGTTTATAAATATAAGGATAACTTAAATAATCTAAAGTTATAAAAACCGATGAACAGAATAAGAGAATTAATAAAACAAATTTTAAGAATTGAATAAAATGTCGTAATGAAAACTTTTTAAAAAATTTTGCCAAAAATTTTATAATAAACATAATTAAATCAATCAATAATATTATTGCCATTTTGATGAGATTAGAGTGAAAGTACCGTTTTGGCTTCGCGCCTAATCGAATTTCAACTAATACACTTCTCGATTTAAGCCAAATTTTAGGAGGTCCAAAATGTAACAACTAATATACGATTTTCAGCATTTTTCCAAAATACCTTCTAATACCCCTTCTGGCACCCCCTGGGATCAAGTTCGTTTGCCATCTCTGCATTATATTTCAGGTATCAACAGATTTAAGTTTTGACGTTGTTTTTAAAGGGGTATTTTTTGATTAAAACATCGATATTAATCATAGGCCTTCAAGCTGAATTAGGCAAATGTATACGAAGATAAAAAAGATATAAAAAAATTATCAAATTTTCAATAAATTATATTTAAAATTGAGTCAGTTCTATTATAGACTGTCTTATATTTCTGAACTATTGCTCAAAACTTAGCCATACATGAATTTTCAACTATTAATGTATCACAACTGAGCCATATTTAAAATATTATGACCTCAACAATGAATCTAAATTCCAGTATATAAACCTGTGCTTTAGATTACATTACAGTCAGTCGAAATCATGTATTGATTGTGTAGACAACGAAAGGGACTTAACAGTTCTGAGGTCAAGCCTCTATGTCTGCACCAACACTTCTCGTTTAGCTTTTGAAGTGAACACATCTCTCGAGATCTTAGGGTCAGGGCTTAAGAGAAAATTTTTTGTGTGTATATTGTTTACTTTTATTTTGGTTACAAATTATTATTAAATGTTTTGTTTTTCATTTAGTTTTGAATAAAAGCATTTCATTTATGACTTTCGTAACCTCTCCTGTGGTCGACCAGTAGGTCCGCCACAAAATCAAAGAGTTTGTAATAAAGTCTACTTTAGGTGTTATATTTAGAGAAATTTTAGACATTGATGCAGCTTCTCCTTATTATTCATAAATATTTGTCTCAAATTAATCATGACTATTTCTTATCTATTAAATTTCAAAATGTTTTTTACCTTATTTGAATATTTCAGGTTTTTAATAGAAATACACGCTTCCCAGTGAAACAAATTTCTCCATCTAAATAATATTGAGTAATAAGTAAATAAATAAATTTAGAGAATAACTATATTAATAATGATTTTGTTTATTAATGAAATATTAATAAAAGATTTAATAACTTTTTCGACCAAAATAAAAATTAAATATTTAATAAACTATAGTATAAGCCTGAAGCTTTTTGCAAATAAAATAATCTAGGATACTGAATAATTAGCAATGCTTTACATATCAAAATTATTATTAATATAAAAACTGCCAAATGAAAGATATCAATATTTCATTTTATAAAAGAAAAGCTGTTTTGCAAAAATAAAATAATCTAGGATACTGAATAATTAGCAATGCTTTACATATCAAAATTATTATTAATATAAAAACTGCCAAATGAAAGATATCAATATTTCATTTTATAAAAGAAAAGCTGTTTTGCAAAAATAAAATAATCTAGGATACTGAATAATTAGCAATGCTTTACATATCAAAACTATTATTAATATAAAAACTGTCAAATGAAAGATATCAATATTTCATTTTATAAAAGAAAAGCTGTTTTGCAAATGAAATAAAAAAAATCTAGGAAACTGAATAATTAGTAATGATTTACATATCAAAGCTATTATTAATATAAGAACTGAAAAATAAAAGATGTCAATATTTTATTTTATAAAACAAAGCTTTTTGCAAAAATGAAATAAAATAAAATATTCTAGAATACTGAATAAATACCAATAGCAAAGCATTTTTCATATCAAAACTATTAAAAGAACTGCCAAATGATAGATATAAAAATAATTATATTTCTCAAGATTTTCAAAAATTTCAACAAGATTAAAAAACAATTCGGTTAAACTCAGAATAAAGGGATCCGCTGTCAAATGTGCTTGCATAGATATCCCATTTGAAGATGTAAAAAAGATTGTAGTGCATTTATAAAAATATCTAAAAACTACATTGTGACGTGCCTTTGGTTGGGGTATCACAAAACACAACACAATTTATAAAAGAATATATTTTATTCAAATTTAATCAAATAATTAATCAAAACATTTAACATAAATCTATTGCACTAAATAGGATATAATTGTTGCTGGAGTGAATGTATGGGCAATGGTGGCCGTATAATGAGTGTTGGGACTGGTGCTCGAATAGATGTTATTGCACTGAATGTATGGTATAGACAGGACTGAGACTGAACTGAACTGAACACGACTGAAACCAACTGAAGTGGTTATGGCTTAAAGCAAAGGCTTTTATAGTAGTGATAACTCAGTGTTAGGTTATAAAAGTGAGTCTAACAAATATAATATCATATTTGTTGGCTCATATGTGAGCTATAGTTGAAAGGGTTGAATGTGAGTCATTAGGACTGACTCAACATAAACTATTAATTGAAATGGTTTTTGCTATTTTGAAAATTCTTGTAGTTCATAAAATCAATTACAATTCATTGCTTGTTGTTAAGGACAATTACATAACAATATAATTGAAATTTGATCATAATTTTTGCATTAAATTTTGAATAATTTACAGTTTTATTTTATTAAGAAAATCTATAAATAATTTGAAA
This sequence comes from Galumnidae sp. Gr-Ori-00277, assembly GCA_034700165.1. NCBI lineage: Eukaryota > Metazoa > Arthropoda > Arachnida > Sarcoptiformes > Galumnidae > Galumnidae sp. Gr-Ori-00277. The sequence continues at coordinate 3,511 of JAQIXI010001002.1, read as the reverse complement.
AAATAATTGTATATATGAATACATTTTTAAATAAATAATTAATTTTTCGATAAATAAATTTTGAAAAAATTATGTTTAAACATTTCTTTAAAAATATAATAATAATAAATGTGATATATATGAAATTCCAGCCAAACCAAATTCTAAAAATTCCAACACAAATATAGAACAAATCAATGAATTTCATTTTATATTTTTCTTTGAATTCAAAATTAAAATTATTCTTCAAAAATATATTAATTTTAGTTGAATTCAATTTATATAAGTAATTAATTTTTGTTTCATATTCAAACCAAATGGTTTCACAATTTGGAGGAAACTTTTTAATACAAAAATTTTCAATTTCTTTTTCTAATATTTTATCTAGCTTTAAATCTAAAGAACAAAACCTATTATTAAATTGTCTCAAATATTTTTTAGTATATAATCTCAAATCATAGAATCTATTTAATGGCAAACAATTATATAATTTATATAACAAAATATTTATGCAATCAATGATATATTCGTCAAAATTATTAAAATTATTATTATTATTGCAATTAAACTGTGAACTTTTTATTCTTTTAAAATAGCTTGGTGAAAGTATAAAATTTGTTTCCGAGAAAGTTGTAATTTCATGGAAATAATTAACATATGTGTTGTATAAAAAAAGTTTATGATCCTGATATTGATATGATCCTGAAATTTCGATTATTACTTGATCAATATTTTCTGCCTTACATTTTGAATAATTTACAGTTTTATTTTTTTGAAAAAATTGATATATAAGTAAAACATTAATATCTTTAATATTTAATAGTTCAATAGGATTTCCAAGATAAAATAAATTATTCTCACATTTAATCCAGTATTTAATTGATATTTTATGTATGTCAGTTATATATCGAAATAAGCTGATGTTCATTCTTAAAATATATTTAAGTTTTATATTAGTATTAATATTGAAATCTTGATTAGGGAAAACCATTTTATATTTTCTCGAATTAATAAATGGAAGAATATGGAGTTCGAACTTAGGAACTCGATATTCCTTGGTAAATATTATTTCGGTTATTTTTGTTGAATTTGTATATTCTTCAATCATTTTGTATATTTGACTTATCATTACAATAATAAAAATGTTTTTAAACAAATTTTTAATCAGTTTAATTATTCTATTATATCTCAATCTTTTGAATCTTATGATGTTACTACAAAAAAATCGAATAAATTTAAGAAATTTGTTTAAAAAATTTGTAATTGATAGTCCAAAATAAAGTGATATGAGTCCACCTAATGTTCCGATAAATTCATTGAAACAAAATATTTTTATATAATTATAAGTTATTATATTATATGATCTTTGTAAAATTAAATCCATCCCTATATTAGTTGAAAATGTTCCAATAGAGTGGTATTTAATAAAGTATACTATTTGTCGGCAATCTACTTTACAAAGACGATATATATATTTGTTAGTCTTTATAGTACAATCAGAAAATGCCAAGCTATTATTTTTAATTCTCTTTTTATTTTCTAAAGAGTAATTAATCCAATAGTGATTGTGTCCACAATTTTTCAATTCATTGCGTCGCATATATTCTAACAAGCAATCGCTTTGAGATTTTGGCCAAATATTATTCTCTTGATTAAAACTGTAATCAAAACAATTTGTTGAATATGGAAATGAAAGAACATTCTTCTCAAATTGATTTATTATTGCTTGTATTCTCCTTGATTCTATTCTTTTCAGAAATTTAATTCTGTTTTCAATTTCAAAGTGTGATGTGGTAAACTGTGGATGAATTAAAATATGTGCACTTTTATACATCAGCACAATATATATTTGTGTAATGTTTTTGTTAAACTTTTCCCCATTGAATAACGTATAGCATGTTAAATTTTTCTTATATCTAACTTGAACATTTATTGCAAATTTGTTACAATCAATATTTCCAAAATCGTTTAGATAATTAGAAAAACAGTATATTTGTTTGAAATGTATTTTATAGAGATTATTCCAAAAATTTCCAAGTGAATTAATTTTTTGTTTTTCATTGACACATATCGTTAAAACAGGGAATGGAGTTTTGTTATTTTTAACTTTTAATTCAATTGAATGTTTGAAACTCAGGTATTTGTGGATCAAATTAATTGTTAGATAAATAAACCCAATTAATATTATTACATTAAAAATGATCTTTTTATTCATCTTATTACTCTTGAAAGTTATGTTCAATTAAAATGTCTAAATAATTAAAAAAAATTGTTTTATAAAAATTTTTAAACAAAATATTCTACAATCTAAAATTAAAAGTCCATTAAAAAATTTGATTGAATTATAATAATGATCTAATCAAAATAAGATAACTAATTTTTCCTTGTAAAGTTTACCTCAAATCCGTCCTCAGTCTAAAGTTCCATATATTCTAAAACGGAGGATTAATCTTTAAGGGTGGTGGTATGTTACGCTATATGTTTTCGTGGTCATTTTAAAATTTTTTTAACTTCCTAAAAACTTATAATTGATTTAAGTTAATCCAATTATTGTTTTAATAAAAAAATTAAAAGTATATGCTATGTATAACTTTAAGTTTAAAGTTGAATAAAAAATTTGTTATAAATGAGAAGAATTTGTACTTCAAAATAATTTTTACTCAAAATGAACTAGGAATAGTTGTTTTCATTGTTAATTAGGTAAAATTATATTTTATTTATAAATGTAATATAAATTATTTTTAATAAAATCAATTTATTTATTGAAAAACTACTTACCCTGATTAGAATATATCAAAAAAGCGTATTACTTCTCCAAAATATTCACACAATAATTAAATATAAATATATTTTAAAAATTAATATATTTAAATGGCAACATAATTATGATAGAAAGCTGAAAATTTTCAATAAAAAACATGTCTTATATAAAGAAATAATATTTATAATGTTTAGATACATATTAAACACATGCGCACAGAATAAAATATTCCAGGGCATAATTTAAATATAAAGAAGGATGACCTTTTTAAAGATTCCAAAGAAAGATGCTGTTTCGGCCCAACGTGCCACCCAAAATTTTTTGTTTGCACTCGATAGAGGACATTGAGCTGAACTCAAATATATAAAAATTTTTAGGAAATTTCATAAGTTTCACCCGCTAGAGGGCTTCAAAATATAAATTTTCAACTATAAATTTTCCTTTTTGAGATAAGTAATCCCACTAAATCAAGCATTCTGAATCAAATGGGTCTTTATCTACTGCAAAAAATACTTTTTAAAATATACGTCTTTTTTGATTTAATCGATAAAAACTCAGTCTGGTCTTCAAAAGTATTCAAGTTATAATCAATTGTTATACGTCATCAAAAATCAATAGAGTCTAACTCATCAATTAAGTGAAAAAAACCAAAATTATGTCTAAAAATTGAATTTAAAGGGCTTTGCGGCAATTTGATTAATATCTTTCATTTTAATTGAAACTTGGTCTGATAATAGTATTTGATAAGAAGTATATCATGGTGAAATAATT
>JAQIXI010001001.1:0-16474 GCA_034700165.1 Galumnidae sp. Gr-Ori-00277 | reverse complement strand
ACTCTTTTCAAATAGGGATTAACTTATTTACAGAGGTTATTGACATTCTTTGCCAAAGGCACAGATCCAGCGCTACAAACATTTAAACATATTTGAATTTTGAATAGAATAAATGCTAATTATTAAAATCCAATTTTTATAAAATACTTTGTCAATTTTTGGAAAATGCACATAGCTGAAAATTTATTGCTAAATATCTAAAAAAATTGAATTAATTATAAAAAAATTTCTTAAACTCCATTTTAAAACGAATATTTCTAATAAATTTTAATTTGAAAAATATTTTTAGGTGGGACTTACTCTTCAGGCAACAATCGATCGAACTACAATTTTCGTTGTTCGAACAACATTTTTCATTGAACAACATTTTTAATCAAACATATTATTCCTCAAAATTACAATTATATTATGAAAATAAAATTTTAAAAAATACATTTACAATTTGTATCATAATATATAGTAAATTTTGAGATTTTCGAATAAAATAATTAAAATTAATTTAATGGTTCATTTCAATATTATTTTGTCTTGGTCTTGACGATGTACTTATAAATCCTTGCATAGGCCTAACCTTCTTATATTAAATGCAGATTATTCAAAATATTATAACAACTTTAAGACAAATAATAAGACTATAAAAGGATACAAGAGATAAATCTTTCCATGAATTAAAAAAACTTTTTTCCACTTCCGATTTGTCTTTTTACAGATTAGACATTTGCTTTTCCAGTTGTTCGTCTATAAATTTGTCATCGTTATTCAGTTTTTCATACCAATTATTTAAATTTTTAAATAAGTTTGTTCCCATAATTTCATTGTTAATAGGGTTTAAGTGGTTCACATGTCTTAAATGTTTTGTAGAAGATATAATTATTTCATCCCCATCTATAAAACCTTCTTTGGAATAAACAAAACACTATTTCGACACACCATAACTTGCTCATTAATCGATATCGATAAGATATAACAGTAGATGTAAAACCATCTTCCGTAGTTCGAAATTTGAGAAAAGAATTCAAATTTATTTTATTAATTTTTTAAACAGATTTTTCGCATTTGAAACATGGAAAGTGCTTCCCAAAAAGTGAAATAAATTCGCATTCTTTTCTTCAAATTCGAACTGCGGAAAATGATTTTACATTTACTGTTAAATCTTCCTAAGCACTTATCTTGTTTCAATTGAGAAATATCTGTTTAAAAAATTAATAAAATACAACCGCCTCCAATAGAGGGAGAAAAAATAGATATAATATCTGTTTTCTGTAGTTTTAATTTGTAAAATGCTTCTAGAATTTATTTGATTTTTTGATACATATTTAGATGATTTCAATTGTAAAAAGTCTGAGATATTTTTAATTTTATAAATTCAAGTAAGGACTTCTATATTGGTTCCTAAATCTTTCCATTTTCGTTAATATGATGAAATAATGATATCACGCAATTCATAAGTTTTCTAATAAAGGATTAAAACAATTAAATCAAATTAATTTTTTCATTTTAAAATAATAGTTACGAAAACATGTAAAACCTTGTTTCAATATAATTCTATGAGCAATACGAATTTCTAGCTTCATTAAATATTTGAAAGCTTCGTGCCATTATTATGAAAAAGTCATAAGATATATCATTACTTAATTTTTAACTTGAAGAAATATTTTCAAGACTAATGGAGCAGTATTAAATATTAAATCGAGTTTCTTTTATACATTCAAGTTGTTAGGTTAAAATGATTTGGATTTTTGGAGTAGATTGGCGATCAAATAATTAATGGTTTTATTTAAGCTTACAGAATTTTAAGAATATTTAGCTGATAAAAAATTATTTCTGTTGAAATAAGTGGTCGAACTTGTTAATGAGATAATTAAAAACTTAGTGTTTTAAATGAAATTTCTGTTTTTGATAAAATTTATTTATTTTTTTTACATAATATATAAGAAAGGATTGGATTAGATTTGATGGAATGATTAATGCGTCTAATGCAATTTTATTCCTATAGTTAATTCTACCTCGTTTTCAAAGTTTTATAAAAGAATTTGTGAATATTTCCAATAATTGATTGTTCATTACTACAATATACCTTTCATACTGTAGATAAGTTATTTCCATCATACGCTTTTGAAAGGTGAAATTAAGAAGCTCCAATTACAAATATACAATAATTATATTAATAGTAAATAATAGTAAATAATAATAAATTTAGTATAATGTGATATTTATTAAAAATTTTAGGTTATGATTCCAACAATCCCAAATTTTGTAGTCATTCTCATTTGCTCTTCAACAAAGTTGATCTTTGCTCGGTTATCCTCTATAGCCTTTATATTTCTATTTACACCAATAGCGGCATATGTTGCAACTCCAGCTTCTGCTGCGACAAATATAATTGTCAGATCTTTTATTAAATATTAATTTTTATAAAAACAGAATTATTTATCGCATCACATTAATAAATGATGTTAGTTTCAAATATTTGAAAAGTTAAAGATTCGAATAAAAAATTATAAAGAATTTGAGATAATAAATGTATAGTTTTATGATAACAAAAATACTTTTAAACATTTACTAATAAATTATGTGGATTCCAAATTCGAATTCAAATTTTGTGAAATTCTGTCAACATTATTATTAAAACTAAAGTATTTAAAAATATGAAATCCGGATCGTATATATTATTTAATTAAAATAAAATTTGAATTCAAAATACTTAAAAGAATTTCAATATTTTATGAAATTAACAAATTTGGATAGCTGTTATCAGAACTTTTGTAGGTTTTTAAATAATCGTTTTTAAAAGTTTTTAAAGGGTCATCTTTGAATATCACATGCTCCAATTTTGTTGACTATCCCATTAATACAAAGAAAGTATAATAGATCTCTTTCCCTTCCCGAAATTTGTCAAAGTTTTTGAAGTTAGTGAAAGTCAGTCATTTTGTTACGATCATCGATATGGTATAATTGAATTTCCCTAATTGTTTCGTAAACAGTATCGTTAAGGCTTTCAATCCATATTTATTTATAATAAATATTAAAGATTTAATTAAAGATTAAATAAAAAAAAATTTACTTACTCCTAAATTTAAAATGTCGAAAATTTCCATTATTTTCTCATAGTTACCTAAATTATCATTAAATACTTTTCGCGTGTCTTTGGCTTGTTTCCATTTTATCAATGTCTTTGGCATTGCTTATAGCTTTTGATTCCAATAAGACCGAAAAAATGTAAAAAATTTCAAAACAATAATTCCCCCTATAATTATTGGTAGGCCTCTTTGCCGACGGATGTGATGTGAAGAATTAGCTAGAGCTGGAAATGTTTTAGGTTTCGAGTTGTTTCTTGTCATTGGTTGGTCACAAAAGAGTTGCATCGGATTTAAAACTCTTTTTAATAATCCTCTATGCAGATTTTGAAAGACTCTTTTAACAACATACCATCAGCTTTAAAAATTTTTCAAAGGTTATCTTTAAAAAGTAAAATATTTTGAAAAACTATTAAAATATTTTAACCTTATTAAAAACCGAGTAAACTTACCCACTTGACTTGAGTTGTATGTAAGGGCGTTAAAATGATGTTCTAGGATCAATTCGAGTTGTCTGGTTTAATGATTTGTTGGTTTAAAATATTTGGTTTTTCGAGTTGATTAACGATCAAATAATAGATATAGAGTCAATATTTTAATGATGGTTTTAATAAGGCTTTTAATATATATTTCCGAGTCTTAAAATAACATAAAATATATTTATCAATGGAAATTTTGCACAATTAAGACAAATTTTACTGTTTTATAAATTATATAAAATATTTGTTACATTTTGCCACCACGTTTAACGCATTTGTTTCATGTAATGGGTCCATTTTTAGAAAAAGCTATTGAAAAATGATTATTGAAAGTAAATAAAATGCAAAAAAAAGTGAATGATTTTTCCAATATGTTTCTAATTAACAAAAATGTTTTTAATACAAATGAATCAATTTTAAAGTTTGTTCAAAGAGACAACCTCTTTGCAGGATTATATACATAAAAAAATTCATGATCTTCGAATAATGAAAATATATTTGATACTGTATAATATCCACAAAATATATTATCAGATTGTTCTTCAATTTATCTTTTAATTTTTGGTATTATTTGGATAGTTTTAAAGAAACAAAAAAAACTGTTATTGTCATAGATGAAGTGTAAGCAACAATCATATTGAAATGAAAAAAGGGGTGGTGAAAAATACAAATACTTCATATTATTCCGTAGATGTAGTGAAAAATGGGGTATAATTTTGCGGAAATATTCCAACATAATTGTGTTTAGTGTTTTTATTAATTTACTATTTAAAAATTTATTTATTCAATTTATCCTAGATTTTTAACAATAGAGAAAGAGACGATGTTTCTCTAAATGGGAAATAAAATCCTGTTCATTTTTACAAATAAGAACTGCACAAAATCTTGGTCTGTGGTCCGTGGTCACTTCGTACAAAACATTTACCCAAATCATTTTCAAAAAAAAATTTATTTTTAATAGTTTCATTTTTGTAAAGAAAAATCGAAGAAAATGGAAAATAAGATACATACTAGGTGGTTTTGCTTGTAAATATATATAATTAAATAATAGTTAATTTCATATTTAATAATAAAACAATTGATACTTCATAATAATTTAATAAATTGTTTTCTCCTTGACGAGTGAATTTGATCATAAATATCAGTGTTATTGTTGTCAACATAAATATTAGCTTTAAAAAATCAAATAAACATAAATAAAATTAAAAATTAACCTTTAATGGTTCCTCAAAAGCTTTCTTGAAACCTTCTCACACCTTCAAATAATTTTATTATCAAATTCTCCATTTAATTTAAGCAAACGAAAGGGTAAAATCTAAAAGCTTTTATATTAAACCGTTCCAATTCCTGAAGAATAAAATTAAATATTTTTAATAATAATAAATAAAACAATATACAGGTATAGTTTTTTTTTTAATTATTTAGAATAAAATTGAAAAAATAAAAAAATTTATTCTGGCTTTTGCAAATACAGCTAATGAGCTTGTCTCCCAAATTATAGGACCAGTTTTCGAAAACCCAAGTAAGAAGTGTTTGTTTAAAATGAATATAAGATGAGAAAATAAAATGATAATTTTTCAAACTCCATTTTAATTTGAGTTTCAAATGTGTTTTTGAAATTGATTCAAGATTTAATTATAATATTTAAATCAAATTTGAAAATATGGATATAAAAATTTATAAAGTATATGATAAATTCCTAAATTTAAAATGACATTTTTATAAGCAACATGATTTTTGATTATCTAAAAAAGAAAATTACTAATTTGAATTTAAAACTTTTAATTTTCTAGATATAAAAATATTGTTTAGAATTGTATTTACCAGGGATGGCAAATAGGAGGTATTCCAAAATACCCCCCTGGAGCCGAAAATTCGGCAAAATACCCCCCTGGGATGAGCGCTAGAGGACCGCCCTGTCCAGCCGGTGCTTCGCGCCGCTCGATTTTTGCCTAAATTATTGAAAAATCGGGAAAAAATTAGCGAGAAATCCAAAAAATAGCTCTATTTGTTAAGAAAAGTAACAGAAAACACAACAAAGTTGCGTTAAAACGTCAAAAAACAAGTTTTTAAAGTGACTTTTTTCAAACTTCAACTTTTCACAAATAATTAAAAAATGTCGTTTTTTGTCAAAAAAATCTTGATTTTATGCTTCAAAAGTGATAAAATACGTTAGATATGATTGAATTTTATGTATTTAAGAGGAAAAACACCTACAAAACGCTTTATATGCGATTTTAAGCGATTTTTAGTGTTTTTTCCAAAATACCCCCCTAATACCCCCCTGAGCCGAGACCAAAATACCCTACCCTGGCACTTCCCTGGGATCGAAGTCTTTTGCCATCCCTGGTATTTACATATATAATATAATTAATTTTTTCATTAGACTTATTTATGAGAAAACATTTAACAGTTTTATTGATAAAAATAAAATGTTGTTATATAGCATTTCTGATCCATTGATTGAAATCACACTCGTGAATCAATAGATATAAAATCCGTTTCTTGCAGTTTTAATTTGTTAAATGCTTCTAGAATTTATTGAATCTTTTTGTTAAATATTTAAATAATATCCATTGTAAAAAGTTTGAAAGATTTTTAATTTTAAAAATTCAAGCAAAGACTTCTTTTTTGGCTTCAAAATCTCTATTTCGATCAATATGATCAAATAATGATGTTACTCAATTTTCAAGTTTTCTAATAACAAAATTAAAATAATTTAGTCAAATTAATTCAATTTTTTTAAAATAATAGTTACGAAAACAAAATCTTGGCAAAAATAATTTTATAAACAATACAAATTTCTAGTTTCATCAAATATCTGAAAAATTTGTGCCAAAAGTATAAAGTAGTCATGAGAAATATCATAACTTATTCTTGAAAAAATTACTTTAAACTGCAAATTAATGGAGTAATATTTACTAATGATTCGAGTTGTCTGGTTTCATTGTTTAGATATTCAAGTTGTTGGGTTAAAATTATTTTGTTTTTCCGAATTGATTGACGATCTAAAAATTAATGTTTTAATTTAAGCTTACAGAATATTTTATTGATAAACAAGTTTTGAGGGCAAAGTCTATAATTAAAGTTATAAAAATATATAATTAAGACAAATATATCAAAAATAATTATATTATGATAGTTTTAAACGCATTTACCCAAATGGCCAATATACCTGACAACTAAAACTGGATCAACTTTTGTGATAAACATAGAATATCTAGTTTTTTCATTTTTTTAAATATAAATTAAATTGACTTTTAACTTATTGGTTTTGTTCCAATTTTTTTTGTGTTAAAAACTTAATTTGAAAATAAAAATTTATGTTTGTTTTTACGGTGTGGTTATATTCACTTAACCATTTCCTGTAGAAAGATCAAATTGGAGAAATGGAAAATTTTTATCGAATTTTGGTAAACTTATATAGATAACATGCCAATAACCATCTAAATAATAAAATTAATTCATTAATAATTATATAATTACTTAAAAATACTATTACCGAAACAGATCAATATCTTTAAGAGAATTCATAGTAGTAAAATGTTTTTGTTCTTGGGAAGAAATTTGGTTATTTAAATTTTTTTTGAAATTAAAAAAACATACAATAGAGATAAATATAAATAACAATATTTATCAAATACATTTTAACATTTGTTAAATGTAGTCAAATATTAGATTCACTAATTTATAAATTTAAATTAATTCAATTTATTTTATAAAAATAGCCCAGATGGTTTTTGAATTAAAGTATAATATTATGAACAATTTGTTTTATAAATATAAAGATTTTTGTTCCAGGTCTTCTTTATTTTCAAAATTATAATAATAATTAAATATAAAAATTTCAAACATTTGATGGTTAAATGATCTGAGTCTCAGATTAGAGAATAACACAGAGAAACATTAGATTTCGGTTTCATGGACTGAACTGGATTTGTCGTATAATGTTGATTATATCTTCATTATTTAATTTGTGGTACCATTTGTTTAGATTTCTAAAAAAATATTACTTATAATCACATTATAAATCGGGGAAAGTGATATAAATGGCCAAGTTGTTGGGTTGGAATACGAATAATTTTCTCAACGTCCACCATTACTTTTAAATTCTCAGGTATGAAGAGCACACTATTCGGGCAAGGAGCTTCTGGTGAAACAATAAATATAAAATCCATTTTCAGTTGTTATCTGCAAAAAGGAATTTGATTTAATTTCCTGTTTTGGAAAACATTGTCCTTGACTTCTCTGGGAAAAATTTATAGTTAAAAAATTAAATAAATCTTTATATAATAAATTAAAAATGTATTAATATTTTACCTGCTTCATTGGTCAAAATATGTTTTAAACAAGACTTTTTTGTTATCTCGATTAATTTATCATTTTCCAATATATTTTGGAAAATTGGAAAATTGGAATAATACAATTTCCCCCTTTCAATAAGTATATTTGAAATTATTGTAATAAAATATGAATAATGTTTATTTGATTTTCATTACAAAAAAATATAATATAAAAGCGAACTTAAGAGAACATATATTACCTTGCACCAGTGTATGTCAACGGTCAATAAAATTCCGATGCTTCGTTTAAAACTTCGAAAGGATGAGCCTTTTAAACCCCTATTCATATGAGAGATCATAGCTTAATATTTTTTAAAAATTTATTCGCTTTTGGTGTTTATTTTGCAATTTTTTGGAATATAATATATGAAAAAAGATTCGTTTTAATATCATTTAATAAAATATTAGTAGATAGAATGAGATAAATTATATTACATAAAACAATTATTAAATCTGGCATCAATTGAAAAAGATATATGAAAGGATTAAAATGAAGACCAATCAAATATGTATTTAATATTTTACCACGAAATATCACATTTTGATTTTTGTTTGCAAGAACATTTTTAACCTGATTTTAATTTTTTGGAACATAAGCATCTAGATGCTTGATTTTCTATTGTGTTTTCATTGGTATATTTTAATCTGTTATTGTTTCTGTTAAAACCTGTTTATAAATTTATTGTGGGTCCCCTTTGATAATTTATAATTTTTGCTAAGATCTTTGGATTTGTTCTAACTAATCATTAAATACATTAAATAAAAAATATCTAATGTATTAGGTAATTAGATAGATCAAAAAGTTTGTCGCAAGTAGAAACTTGAATTTTACTCAATGGCTTAAGATATCTGAGTGCAGTAAATTGCAAATTTAAGTTTATATTGGCGCCAAATTTTTCGATCTATGTATATCTAATATATATTTTTAAAAATTTTTAATAAGAAAATAAGAGCGGCACAAACTTTAAACAATTTTATGCTATATATTTTTTCATTAAATAAATACATTCCTTAGTCATATTCTACAACTCAACCTTTTTTAAGGAAATAAATAAATTAATTAAATTGAAAAAATAGGAATTAAAATAATAATTGACTTCAAGAAAAAATATAACCATGGCAAATGTTGTTTAAGTTAAACACTAAAAATTAAATATTAAAATATGAAAAAATTATAAAATGAAATAAAAATTTTACGTTTAAATATATTAAAAAATTCAATTAAGGAAGCCATTGTTCCTCCACTTCTTCGGCCTTTCGCATGAGTTTTTTATTTTTCAATTGTAATATTTTATTCTTCATATTGTTCATATATTTCCAACTTTTATAATCGTCGAAAGAGATTTATTATTTTAGAGGGATAATTGTTTTTGTTATAATTTCAACACTTTTATTTGTGAAAATTGGCTTTAACATGTCGATTAGTAATAGAGTGATGATTAATGAAATGGATGATAAGATAAATAAAATGAAGAAGGTTATTGATGATGGAGCCGATAATTTTGATAAGATTAGATATGGCTTAGATTTAATGAAAAAGGAGTTATTATATAAAATTAATAATTAAATAAGATTATAATTAATATGTAGTTTAATAAATGCTTTATTTTTTGACGTTAAGAAAGAAATAAATACTAAAGGTTATAAGATATCATGAGGGAAATTGCTATAACTTTGCAAAATTTTGTTCGGTATTGGCAGGAATGTCAAATTAACTATCTTTTCTTCGAAATGATGCAATGGAATACAGTTTTAGAACATGGAATATTTAAGATTGATCAAAATAATAAGTTAAGACCATAAGGAAATTGTCGTTTCAATTATAAAGCATAAAAATTAGTGGTTTAAAACGAAAATATATACTACACCTTATTACATAAATGTAGTGAAAAATTAATAAGTGATGAAATATAACTTTAAATTAACAAATATAACCTAGTTTAAACAGGATTAAAAATTTAAATATTATTCTTGTTTATATTGGCTGCGACTATATATATTAAATTAATAAAATAAAATTTAAATTGCATGCTTCTCTCGATTTATTAAATTTCCGGCAAGCCTTTCGACTTGGTTCCATCAATTTATCATTCTCGTTTTTAATTTTTATAATTTTTTAATCTTTTAAAAATTCTCAAAGTTGTCGGTTAAAACTTTTCTCATATCTTTATCTTCGGTCCCAAATTGATCAATATCTTTTGTATTTTTGATGTCTATAGACATTTCTATAAAAAAAGATCTTAAAATTAAAACAAAAATAACCTATTATTATCGGCAGCCCCCCTTTTTACGAATGATTGAATTTGATGAATTTCCTTATGAAGGTTTAAACATTTAAATATATTTGAGTTTTGAATAAAATAAAAGCTAATTATGAAATTTTTTATATGAAATATAATAGATTTATATAAATTTGGGTACAGTTAATACAAATAGCTAGTTGTTCAAATATAAAATATTTTATTAATGTTAAAATAATTTAATTCAAACCTTCAAATATATTATTTTACAAACTTATATAAAATTTATAATTTGTTGTTATATTTTTTTGATAAAATACTGTAATTATGAAATAATTTTGTTAATTTCTGATAAATAACAAATAAATATTCAGAAAAAACGGGATTCGATGCTTCACACTTATTCAAATTTTCGAGAGATATCCATTTTTCGGAATTTTCAAAAAAGGTTTTCGAAATAGCCATTCTTTAAAACATTTTTTAAAAATTTTGAAAACAAAATAAATAAATACAAGTTTTCAAATACCAGAAATTTTTTATTCTCATTATTATAATGATAAATAATGCCATCTATTGAATTAGTTAAGTATTAAATTTAAAATATTTTCGAGTTATTGGGATGTTTTACAAATTTTTTAAGTTGTTTGGTTAAATTATTAATTTGTTCAGGTTGTTGGGAGATTAATTAAATATATTATAGATTTGAGTTTACCGACATAATTTTTAACAAAAATAAAATTTTAATGAAACTAACCCGATAAATTATAAATTTAGATCTATTTTTATATTGCTTCATAGAAACAAACTCATCCTTTGCTACATATGTTTTTCCAAGTGGTCATCCACTAAATATTTTTCTCTCAATTGTTTTCTATTTGTTCTTGAGATTCTACACGTTAAAAACAGAATACACAGCAATAGCTGTAATAGTTACACTCCAAATTATAGCTAAAGTTCCAATTTTCTCAAATAAAATAACTAAAATCATTCTCATATCTTTCAATGATTTTGTTATCAATTTGTCAATCTAATGTTAAAAAGGATATGGGAAGGGGTCTGATGAATTATATTGACGTTAGAAAAGAAATACATACTAAAGGTTACACGATACCCATAATCGTGATTATAACAAGGGAAATGCTAGAACTTTGCAAAATTTTGTTCTGTATTTTGCAAAAAGGTCAAATTTACAATCCTTTCTTTGAAATTATGCATTGAAATACAGTTTTGGAACATGGAATATTTAAAATTGATCCATATACTAAGTAAAGACAATAGGGAGATTATCGTTTCAATCATAAAACTCAAAAATTATTTATGCAGTATTAAAACAGTAGACCAGACACTCGATGAAGTCACCCGAATAGTGTTTGCTTTGTATTATATAATTTAATTATAATAATTTTATAAAATATTTTTATAGAATTAGTTGGGGAAATCATTTTGGAAATGCTGAAATTTGTGAGTTTGCAAAATTTAAGGTAATTCCAATAATTTTTAACAAATTGAATTTAAATATATTTTAATAAAGCATATGATCCAGCTTTAAATAAATTAGCTACGGAATTTTTAAATTTCTATCAAGAATTCAATAAATCTTTTATTGAAACTGAAATCTCAATAAACATCCATAAAAGTCACTAAGATTCTAGACACACATTTCGATAATCAACATAGTTCTTGGAATTTTTATAAATCTATTTATGGTGTTTTTACAATAGTTTGGTTAAATTTTTAATAGCTCTTTTAATTTTTGTTATTATTTTGATAATATTAAAATCATTATTAGTTATTATTAAAATAAAACCCAATATCAATAAATATTTATTTAAACCCTGATTTTCTAACAATTTTTGACGTTTTTTTATTGTCTTTAAAGTATTGGATAGTGAACCAAATCTTGAAGCCCATAAGTATTTAACTAGAGAAAAATACCGTGATAAATTGATAACAGCTGCTCCATATAAACCTAAGGATAAACAAATTTTCTTATATCTATATGAAACCCAAAAATCTATATAGATATTTTAGATCAATATAGTTGTCGTCAGGTCATATTAAAAACAAGTGATTTAAGAATAGTTAGGACTAAATATTTTGCTCGAAAAGATGGTATTCAAAGACAGTCGATTTTCAAGAATAGAATATTTTGAAGATAAGAGTTTAAGAGATATATTTGATAGTTTATCTTGGTGATGAAAAATATGGCTCTAGTTCTTTAAATATAAGAACAAATCCAAAAATCTTTTTGGATATAAAGGCATAAAACCACAAATTGCTTATAAGAAAATTATGGCGAAAAAATCAAAGAATTGAATTCAGAAAATCAAAATACTTCAGAAAATCAAACCACGTATTTACCAAGAAATTATAAACAAGTACAAACTTTTCAATAAAAAGAACCTTTTAATCAAATGATATCAAGTGATTCAATTTATAATACTTATAAAATTGGATTATATTTAAGTGAAAATTTAAAGCCAAACACTTGGTTAAGTGATGAGAATATTGATATGGGATTCCGGTCACTTATTTTGAAATACAATTTAGAAAATATTCTTAGTTATATTCCTTTTTTTGGGGTTGAAAAAATTATGAGAAAATCTTATGGAATCTAGAATCTAAGTAAAATCTAAATCTCTTATAATAGTTTCAATAAACACAAATTCTATTATATTTCTTATTCCTAATCATTGGATAGTTGGTTTATTGGACATGACAACCAAAAAATTATTATATTAGATTCAATGATGAATGGAGGAAATGTCAAAGATTATTCTTTCGCATTTTATGCTCTTATGATTATAATTCAAATGATATGTTTTTTGATCCTGCTAATATATTTAGACAATGATTCTCCACGGCAAATTGACTCAACAACTTGTGGATTATTTACCTTATCAAAAATTTATTCTTTATTTGAAAACCATGATTTAAATGATATAATGGATCCTGTGATTTTTTGAATATGGCTAGATTTATTAATTCAAAATTATCATGATGTATTGCCAATGCTTCAAAGATCATTAATAAATGAAGAAAATACATTTCAAATTGGAAAAATGAAAGAAATGTAAAAAATTTTGGAAAGATCATTTTAATATTTATTAATATTATTCCAATATTTAGAAGAAATAATTTAAAAATAAGTTGAAAATAAATATATATGTACTAGGAATGGCAAACTTTTTGATTTCGTTTTGTTAATGCTATCGATAACTTTTTCAAAATACCTCACCCTTATAACACCTGGAGTCAGACCAAAATACCCCTATCACCCCTTAGAGTCGAGACTTTTGGCCGTTCCTGCTTTTTACATAAAATATTATAGTTTGTATTTCCAAATTGTTTTAAATTATTGGTTATTTAACCCTATTGGTTGTTTAAAATGTTGATCCCTATATGCATTATAAGAAAACTGTTTGTGCTTTGGGATTTATAAATGATTAACCTTACTTGTTAGTTAACCGTAGTGGTCGTTTACAATAACGATCTTTAACTGTAAATACCAGTTTTAGAGTATTTTAAAAAATTTTATCAAAAATTTTGGAAAAACTTAAAAAAGCTCTGTTATTTGAGAGAGGGTCCTTTATCCAATTTTTTCAAGGGGTATTTTTCCGATTTTCAGAAGTATTCCGGAATCCCCCATTTAGCCATCCCTGTTGTATATATTTTAGTCTAGTTATTACTAAAAATATTTGAAAAATAAATATTTTCCTTTAATAATGATTTTAAATTTAGTATTTCTAAAGAATAATTAAAAATTTATGACAATTGACTAATAAATTCTTTAAATTGTTGTCTGGGTTTTATGAAATACATTTTTTGTATTTGGTAGTTTGACCTTGATAACCTTGAAATTTTAAACAACTTTCCGTTTGTTCTTGGTCAGTTACCTGATATTATTGAACTGTTCGTTAAGTAAGTATACAATTTGCTTTTTACCTTGATACACAATTAATACAGAAAATATTTTATAAGCTTTTTATTAGATATTTTACAGATTTTTGAGGAATTGCTATATTTGTTGGAAATAAATCAAAATATTATGAACTTTTATAAGAGGCGCATTTGTGACAACTTATTTGAACTACTTCTTAAATATTTGTCACTGGAAGACAAACATAGATTCGAATGTGTGTCACAACATTTCAAGAGAACGTTCTTTGGAAGACATTACTCACTTGATTATAAAATGATCAATCAAATGCTTAAAATGAATCCAAAATTAATAGAAAAAATCGTTAAAAAGTATAAAAATTTGTCTGAAATTGAATTTTATGATGACAATTAGGGTCAATTTAAATTATTCAATAATAAATTATGTGGATTCTAAATTCGAGTTCAAATTTTGTAAGAATCTGTTATTATTAAAACTTTATTATTAAAACTAAAGAATTTAATAAATTTGGAAAAGAATTCGAATTTGAATTGCAAAATTTGGCACTAGCTAATAAAGTACTGAAAATAATTTCAATTTGTCATAAAATTAATGAGATCAACGAATTTGAGTATCTGTTATCAACACTTGAAAGGTTCAAAGCTTTAAAGCAATTGGAATTGATTCTAAATTATGAAAAGCAAATGGATAAGTTGGAATCACAGTGGAATCAAATTTGTCCTCATTTTTAAAATGCAAACCCTTTGGAAATTTGACTCATTTACGTTTTAAATATCGTTTATTCTGGCCTCAATCAATTCAAATGTTTTTAAAAATATAGAAGAATATTTACCAAAACTTCAATCAATATTAATTGGAAGAATAAAATTTACAGGTTTTAAAGTAAATTTTCTGAGCTAATTCTCATATCTCAAAGAAGTCAACTTGCAGCTAATTAGAGATACCCTAATGTTTGATTTTGAGAATGAATTAAAAGAGAAGAGCAAACGAATCGAAAGAATTAATTTTGATTATTTTTTTACTAAAAGTTATAAAAAAAAGTTTTATTCAATTAATTATATTGAATTAAAATAATTTCGGAAAAAGCAAATAATAAAATACTAATATTGAAATAGATGATAAAATGTTGAATCATGTGATTTATTAATAAAGCTGATGCTTTCTCTAAATATTTTAAGTGATATATAATTTATATAAATCAATTATATTATAAGGAATTTGAAATATGAAACTTTTAAACTTTTTTGAAATTAATATTATTTTTTATATGGAAAAGGTAACCTTATTCTGTGGTTTCTTCGTATTTTTGGTGGTCTGACCCCAGAGAGAAGGGGGTATAAAGGTAGGGTATTTTGATAAATGACTGAAATCACTAAAAATCACATATCAAGTGGTTTTTAGGAGTTTTTCCTTATAAATTCATACAATTCACTCATATTTAACTAATTTTATCACTTTTGAAGCAAAAAACTACGATTTTTGGACAAAAAACGACTTTTTTCACGAATATTTCACTCTAATACTGTAAATTTTACGCTGATTTTGTAGTTTTCTTTGGTTTTTCTTATTATTTACCGATATTTTACTGATTTTTCACTAATTGTTTCCAAATTATTCAAATTTTTTCTCCTATTTCGATAAGGGGGCCTACCAATTTCTTCTCCAATAGGGGGGTATTTTGCTCTCCAAGGGGGGATACCGTCATACTCCCCTTTAGCCATCACTGCATATATCCACTATATTTACGGCACTATTTAAAGTAAAAAGGGCGGGTCGGTGGGTGCAAAACAAAAATATATACTACACCTTATTACATAAATGTATTGAAAAAGAGGAATAAATATTTTATTGTTAATTTGATAATAAAAGTCATATCCTTTGGTTTATATATACAAATTATTAGAAAATAAAATTATAATTTTTAATAATAAATAAATGATTTTTATATTATAATTTTCCAATATTTCAAAAGTTTTTCAGCATTAAAATTATGGGAGAAACAAATTGCTTGATTAAATAAATTTTTGGATATTTCTTTTTTAATTTCATCCAATTTAACAAAATTTTTATCATTTATTAGATTAATGTCACTGTTTTTAGTGAGAATACCAGTTGTGTAAACATCTTCTAAAAAGAGTGCGGGTAATGACTGGAGAGAACTTTCATATAATTGAGAGACACAATCGCCAGTCATAATGTTTGGGCCCACAATAAAATTGGGAAATTTTAATTCAGGGTAGTTTTCATTACTTAAGAAATTATGTGAATATTCATTCCTAATAGGTTCCCAATTTTCTGCTTTATAACCAAAAATTGTCTTATTGTCATGAGCATGTTCATTTTGAAATAGTTGAAGATTTTTAATGTTAATTAGAATATCGTCGTCTGATTTCATAATAAACTTAATATTCGGACAGAAAAGTGTTGTCCAACG